>JAUCMU010000097.1:3660873-3672483 GCA_032275025.1 Enteromius treurensis | reverse complement strand
CCTTGAAAAAGGCGACCAGCCCGCAGGATCCGCTGACAGCCGCCCAGAAACGCTGACAGACGAGAGAGCAGGATTCGTGGGAACTTCTTGCAGATTAAAATCGTTTCTCCACAGCAAAACTCCGTCAGGATAGCAGGGATTACGAGGTCTTCAAGGCAATGGCTCTGAAGCGAAAATCTGCAGGTGCTGGTTATACTCACACAGTGAAGAGCGGCACCTGAGCGCAATCAGTGCACGCCAATATTCATTGGCCTTTAGTAAAAGCTCAAAGGCAAGTAGGTCTCTCTGGCGAGTTCCCATATGTAACGTTGAAGTGATTCGACTGAAAGGGTAACATGTAATTTCACTTAAAAAATAAAAAATAAATAAAACTGTATTTACAAAGATATCTGCTAGCCATATAACAAGTCAGAGTGAAAGATAACTGTAAAACCACTGAGCTAAGAAGAAATATTCCATTTAATTAACCAGTATTGATTTCAAACAAAATATATTTCTACATTAAAGGTAACTGATACTAGAATATGTATTTTACTTAAGAGAAGTAGAATAACGGGGGGAAATAGCACTTGGTAACATGGTTGCTTTAATCAATGGAAGCAAATTTGCTTCAACGCATCTGATTGAAATTATAAATGGGACAGTTAAGAATGAATAGCGCTGTGAGAGATGCTATTGGAGTTCACTGAAATTGCAATCAATAGCTGATTTTAGAAGCTTTCCAGTGCAGTAATGCAGAAGATAAAATAAAAAGTTTAGCTTCAAGTGATGCTGCTTGCATTTACAGTGCATCTTTAGATAGCCTACTAAACAAAAAACTCAGCAGATCTTACATATTAAAGGAAAGGATTGATATATGGACAAAAAAATAAAATAAACCACATTCTTCAAAATTCGGGTTTTATAAGGTTGGGAAGAGCATCCGGAAACTCCTGAATTTTTATTTTATTGAAATGACATAATATAACACCCAGGGCTTTAGTAGGATATCAGCAGCTTTTGGCCTGTAATATAGCTGCCCCAGCTGTAGCAGGCTAATTATCTGTTGGTGGCAGCTGTTACCTCTCCAGTCCAGCCTTTGAAAGGTCACATTCCTCTCTCATGAGCGGAAGAACAATGGCACTGGGCAACTAATAATGACTTTGGTGGTCGGGTATGCAGCTCCACGAGACTCTTTCACATACTAACTTGACTGTGGCAGCCTATTGTTTTTAAACTTTATAGGATTTCTTTCTTTTTTTGTACATCAGTTTGCTGCTTCCTTTCAAACAGAACAAACACCTTGTAAACGGCGCTGCTTCATTTGACTATAAGGATGTGTCTAAATTATTATTTTTTTTTTAACAATATCTTTCATTTACCTGCTTCACTATACAGCGTCTATAGATTGTTGTGGTCCTAATAACGTTAGGGTTTGATTACACAAGCATCCTTGAAGGGCGCTGGCTTTTGAAAGATCACTCTCTTTCGCTTCAAAAGCGCCACACCCGCATCTCCCTTTCCTCTCTTCACATTTCCTTTCCTCTGGTTTCTTCCTTTCATCATAGTCATACTTATCTACCTCTGTGGATGTCATTTGCTTGCCCTACATAATCATGGAAGTTGAATAAAAACAGGAAAAATGTTATAGAAAAAAAACCTCTGTTCAGGGCCAAAAGTCTGCAACTCCAAGCAGCATCAATCAATGATAATCGATTATTGACATAGCTTATGTGTACTCTTATAGAAAAGGTCAGATATTTTATTGATGATGCTGCTTGGATCATTCTTATATCAGACTGATGGAAATCCTTGATGGAGTGCAAAACACTAAATACTGAGAAACGGTGAAATTTCAATCTCTTTATATTATTGTTGTGTTTTGATAGTCTGATAATTGTTGGATACCTATAGTATTTAGGCTTAATATTTCAAAATATTAATACATTTTCAAAATATTATATATATATATATATATATATATATTTTTTTTTTTTTTTTTTTTTAAATAATATTAATCAAATTTTTGAGGTTAAACCTTGTGTCATCGCTATTAGAATTAACTGGACGATCCAAAGAAGCATCGCTCTTTGTAAACAAACAGCTGGTCTCTACTTCTGATCTCTTCTGATGAACTGAACTGTAACAGAGAGTGTATCAGAATATAATAAATATCATATTAAATAATCACATGGTACAACACCATAAATTTTTGTCTGTTAATGAAATATTGCACCTGAGATTTGGTGGATGACCTACGGACTCATCACTCTTCATAGATACACAGCTGGGCTCATGTTCTTCTGATGAACTGAACTATAACAGAGAGAGTGTGAGCAAATATGAAATATCATTCGGGGATCGGGCTGCCCGGGGGTTCAAATCCCTAGGGCTTAGAGTCCGTCGAGCTCCCAGCCCTCTCCCAGAACAGCACGCCAAACATGCTCTTTTTATTTGAATATTAATGAGGAAGTGTGAACTTGTGAAACCAACAACATGTATGTTAGACCCTATTCCATGTCAACTATTAAAAGAGCTGCTTCCAGAAGTTACTGATCATGTTTATCTATTATTGATTCATCATTGTCATCTCCCAGCTGGCTGTTATTAAGCCTCTCATTAAAATAAACACATCTTGACCCCAAAATATCTCATTATTAGCACTATTGGATCTCAGCGCTGCGTTCAACACTGTTGACCATGACATTCTCTTGAATAGACTGGAAAACTCTTTTGGCATTAGTGGAAGTGCCTGGTATTTGTGAATCAGTTTGTAGTACCAAATGTGGAGGTATCATATCTATCACAAGTGCAATATGGAGTACCTCAAGGCTCAGTACTAGGGCCATTGCTTTTCACACTTTACATGTTACCCTTGGGAGATATTATCAGGAAACATAAAAAAAAAAGTCAACTATCCGAACTATCAATCAGAGGGCATGAAGTAAAAGGTTTATCAGAACAGTTTTGATCATTTTAATGATTAAACGAACCCAGACATTTGTATCAAATATGATACAGTAGCTTCATATATTTGTGCCCATTTTACACGCATTGTTTACAAGCTTTCTGTTTTCTATTAGTTTCAGTGGATACAAACATTAAAATAAAATAAAAATAATAACAAAAATAAAAATCACGAATTTGTATTATTTGTGTTTTAAATAAGACAAAACTATCAATACATGAATTGTCTGATGTATCTTTATCTTGCCGTTTTTAGAGCTAATATATAGGCTCTATTTGTAAATTACCTGTATCCTGGAGAAAGCTCTTGATCTCGGGGTGCGTGATTCATAATGAAGACTGAGATCTCCAACACTTACTCTGTGTGGAAATCACAAACTTTAATTCACTGAACGATCCTGATAGTCGAGAAACAGCCTTCACCCAAATAGTCTTATGCGAACACTAATGCTAAAAAAGAACCAGAAACAGCAACGAAACTATTCCAAGCTTATATTAAAGATGAAACAATTCTCTACGAACGTAAATCATTCAGGAGAAAAACGGAAGTCACCGAAAAGGCGGAACTCACTGAAAAACTCCTGCGCTTCCTCTGACTGCAGTCACGCCATCACGCTTAATAATACAGGAAGACAACATCAAAATGACTTGGGGAGATGCAGAACAAGAATATGGTGGAGATACAATTAGATTTTTATGTTTTAAGAATTATTTTAAATACCTCTCTATATAAATATCATTAAACAAGAAGTGCATATAAAGTGTTTTTTTAATCAGCCTAATATTATTGATTAATTGAACGTGGTTTCGATTTGATAAGCTGTCTGACCTATTAGTAAAAAAATATTTGCAAAGGATTCGAAGCTTCATGTCTATCACTACTGTACAATGCAATAGGTTCTGCACATTCAACATTGTCTAATCAAGCATAAATATTTTATATAGTTATATACTGATCCTATATCCTTTTTTGTTTAAATGGCACATTATTAAAATAACACAGGACTTTCTACATTTATTATCAATGTTGTTTTTTGTTTGTGTTTTTGTTTTGGTTTTTTTTTCACATATAATAAACCAGACAGCAAAGCAGATATTTAAATGTTTCTGCTTCATAAATCGATTCCTCCCCAGTATTGTGAATGTTTGCACTGCTCTGCTGCTTTCTCTTGTTGTTAGGAAAACAAGGTTTTGGTAAAAGTGACATTTTTAGGCTGGTCTTTGTCTAAAATATTCTGGGTCTGAGATATTTTGTATCATTGGCCAAAGTACATTTGAATATTAATGAGTTTACTGTTTCGTGTTAATGTGTAAATATTAGTGTGTTTTCACTAAATCATAAAAAACTATTCAACAAGGTCATTGTTTCAGCTTCAAACTAAATAAAACTTTGAATATAATAATTTGTTTGTGCACAAAACTTTATATAAATAGTTTTTTATATTATAGCTTTATATTAAATAGTAAAAATGCCTATTTTGTAAAAGACTATTTCTGAGGAAGAAAAGCATATATTTATTTAGTGTAAAGTCAGATTTTCAGACAATTCTTTTATTGTTTGTTAAAATTTTCATTGAAATGTGAGCCTACCCAAAATTTGGCATCCATTCAAAACCGCTGAAAATTGTGACATGACAAAGACAGGGAGCTTCCTTAGCCGTAGTAAGGCGAGGCATAACTGTGGCCGTACCTGGGCAGTATGGGGATTCAACAGCCCCTGTGGCCGTAACTAAACATGACCAGGGCTCAGAGAAGGCTTCCATAGCTGTGGCAGAGCAGGACAAGGGTCCCTTCTGGGCGTGACGTGGCAGAACGAACGTTAATCAGCCCCTGTGGCTGGGACTGGGCAGGATGACGATTTAGTGATGGTCTCTGTGGCAGTGACAGGGCAGGACGAAGACCCAGAAATGGCTTCTATAGCCACGACAGGGCAAGGCGAGGGTTCTATAATGCAAACCAACGGCCCTGGGGGTTGTGCAGCCACAGGGGGAACCTCCAGGGAATGTACAGCACCCATCCATACCTCAGGGGTTAGTGCAGCCACCGGCGGGACCTCCTATAGGAATCAACGGCCGGCACCTCCAGCAGTGCTGAGGCTGGTGTGGGAACAGGCAAGGTTTCAGGGGCCAACTCAAGGTCAGACAAAGTCTCGGGGGCAGACTTGTGGGCAGGTGGGTTCTGTGAAGCAGACTCTTGGACAGGAGAGGCCTATGAAGTACAGTGTGTGGCCCACTCTCCTAAAAGGGTGACGGCCATGACGGGAAGCACCAAGGAAAGGGGCCCAGTCTCTGTGATGACCTGCACTGGGGCCCTGGGGAGACTGACTGCTCTCACTGATTATTTCCCTGATGGTAGAAATGGGAAGTTTCACAGCTCTTTTCTTAAAGTCACTTCACTAATTTGTGAAGCTTAATTATCTTTGCTGCATATCCGAAATATATTCTTTGGTTTTTCTCATTGTGATGGATTATTAAGGAAATTTCTATGGTAGCCTGAAAAAAAGGTTATTGCAATTTATTTTATTTAATATAAACTCGCAGTTGCAAGTTTTTCGCAGTCAGAATTGCAATATATGAAGAATATGCAAGTTCACAATTGTGAGTTAATAGGACTTTATAACTTGCTCAATTGCGAGTTTACGTTTCACAATTCTAAGAAAAAAGTCTGAATTGAGAGACATTAACAATGTTTTTATTTATTTTTTAAAATTTTAATGATTAGAGCTTACGGCTCATGAAAGTCAAAATCCAGTCTCTCAAAATATTACAATATTAAAACATTCAATATTCTAAATTTTAATATAATGATTAAATTATATTTAATATGCATGTTTGTCACTGCGTGAGCATCTCAGGACTGTAATGATGATTTGACAGCAGCTCTCAGGGGTGTTTCTGATGTACAGAACTGAGTGTGTGTTTGTATAGAGTCACTCTGCAGCTTGTGGAGGAGATAAATGCACTGAAGGGAATCAAAAGCAAAAGGATGCTGAGTCTCTCGCTGATAAGCAGCAGGGCAATGTGGGACAGTCAGCGGCTCTCTGGAGCTTGAATCAATGCTCTTCTGCTGAGTCACTGTTCATAAATGAATGGAGGTTTAATAAAGGAACAAAGAAAAATCTGTCATCATTTACTCAGCCTCATGTTTCTTCACAGCCTTTATGAGCTTCTTTATTCTGTGAAGCAGAACATAAGATGTTTTTATACAACAAAAGCTAGTGGAGATTTATACCTCCAAGATCCAAAAACTAAAGATTTATCTTAACAGGAACATGATCTTTTCTTGGCATAAAAAGAAAAATGTATAATTTTGACTCATACAATGTATTGTTGACTATTGCTACCTGTGCTGCTGATTCTGTGCTTCAGGGCATTTGTGTACAAATGAATATCAGTTTGAACTGTTCCTTTCAGCCAGATTTTTTGGGTTTCTTCTTTGCTCTCTTGCTCTTCTCCTCCTCTCTCTGTGTCTCTCTCAGCCCAGTTACGCTGTTTTACATGCTTTCTGTTGATTTTTCATCTGTTGAATTGGACCCTGAGTTATCTAGGAGCAAAGAAAGCAATTATCCCGCACCGAATGTCAGCCGCCCGCTGCAACTTTATCTCTCTGACTAATTAGGAGGGTGAAGCTCACGTCCTGCTGACAGCATCAAACAAGAGTTCACCTAACGGGCATGTATCAAAGATAATTTATGGGCCTTACTTGCTCTCTTCGTCTTCATTTCCCTTTGATGTTCCACAAGATACAAGATTATCACAATTCCTTCAGATGCCAAATCTGTCAAGATAACTATCCATCGATCATCGATCCATCCATCATCATCTCTCCATCACCCATCCATTATTTGTCCATCCACCCATTCATCATCGTCTCTCCATCACCCATCCATTATTTTTCCATCCATCCATCCATCCATCCACCCATTCATCATTGTCTCTCCATCACCCATCCATCATCTCTCCACCATCCATCCATCATCATCTCTCCACCATCCATCCATCATCGTCTCTCCATCACCCATCCATCATCTATCCATTATATATCCATCCATCATCGTCTCTCTATCACCCATCCATCATCGTCTCTCCATCACCCATCCATCATCTCTCCATCACCCATCCATCATCTATCCATATCCATCCATCTCTCCATCCATCCATCATCAGTCCATCATCATCTCTCCATCATTCATTCATCATCTATCCATGCATCCATCCATCCATCCATCCATTCATCCATTCATCATCTATCCATCACCCCATTATCCATCCCTCATCTATCTATTGTCTATTCATCTATCTGTCATCATCTATCATCCATCCACCGTCACCTCTCATTATCCATCCATCCATGCATCCTTTCTGACATCCCTACTTCCCTCCATCCATTTCCATCTCTCTATTATCCATCCATCCATCCTTCCATTCATCATAATTTCTCCATCATCCATCCATCATCAATCTATCATGTGTCATCTGTCCATCATCATCTCTCCATCATTCATCCATCATCTATCCATCCAGCCAGCCATCCATTCATCCATTCAATAATAATAAAATAATAGTTTTTATTTATATAGCACCTTTCCAGAGCTCAAGGACACTTTACAATGAATGCAACAAAGAAAAGAAAATCCAAACAGACATAGAAAGAAAACAGTAATCAAGATGAGAAACCTAAGGTCAACAAACATACAAGAAGTCAAATATAACAAACTGGAAATACAAAACAAGACCTAAGAGATGTATTCAGAGGACAAGCAGATTAAACAGAGCGCTCATCTACTCAGAGGTGTAACATTCAGAAAACAGATGAGTTTTAAGTAAAGATTTGAATTCTGAGATATTATTCACAGAACGGAGTGAGTATGGTGGAGAATTCCAAAGTTTGGGTGCAGTAACACTAATTGAAGAGAGGCGGTACCGAGGGACAGTGAGAAGGCCAGAATCAGAGGAACGTAGTGAGCGGGTCGGAGTGTAGGGGACAAGCACACTGCAAAGATAAGAAGGAGCTAAGCAATTTAAGGATTTAAAAACAAGGAGGAGAATTTTGAATTTAATACCGTAGGCAACTGGGAGCCAATGGAGATCATCCAAGATTGGGGTTATATGAGCAGAACGCTTGGTATGGGTGAGTATTCTGGTTTTGAATATATTGTAATCTGGAGGTGGAGCTAGCAGGTAGACCAATGAAAAGAAATCAATGCGTGATGAGATGAGTGCATGGATGACAGTTTCATCATCTATCCATCTCTCCAACATCCATCCCTCATCTATCCATTGTCTATTCATCCATCCCTCCATCCATCATCAATCTATCATGTGTCATCTGTGCATCATCATCTCCATCCATCTTTCCATTCATCCATCATATATCCACCCACCCATCCATCAATCCAATTTATCCACCTATGGTTTGTGATCGTCCATCCATCCATCCATCTCTCTGTCTTTCTATTGTATGACTAAACTGAATGAAAGTGTGATGGAGGTTACTGAACTGAACATTTATGAATGAATAGATGGATTGAAGGATGAATGGATCAATGATTTGATGTATGAATGTAGGGATGAATGGACAGATGGATGGATAAATGAATGGATAGAAGGAAAGAAGGATTGATTGATCTATGTATGTATGAATAACTGTATGTATGTATGTATTAATGGAATGTACAGATGGATGATGGGTGGATGTACTGTACATACGGATGGATGGATGAATGGATGGGTGGATCCATGAATGGAAGAATGGAGAGTTGGAAGGAGAACTGATGTATTTGTGGATGTACAGATGGATGGATAATTGTATGTAGGAAAGAATGTATGAATAGAAGGATGAATGGATGGATTGATAGACTGATATATTGTTGGATTGAAGGACGGATGGATAGATGGACTGAAGGATGAAGATGAATAGATCAATGGATGGAAAGATTTATGGAACTAAGGATGAATATATAGAAGGATACATTGTTGTATGGATGGATAGATGTATGAATAACTGTGTTTATGTATGTAAGGATGAACAGACGGATGAATGTATGGATGAAAGGACAGAAATAAACGTGAGTGTGTGCTGACGGAGGTGTGGAGATTGTGTTGTATGTCAGAGCGTCTCTGGCTGTTTCTCGGTTCACTTCTCCTTCACCTCTGGCTCTCTCTGGACTAAGTGTGACAGATTACACAATTGTTTCACATCTGTAACCCCAGTTGAGAAAAACACTTTATGTAAGGCCACAGATGGGCCACTCCAGGCCTGAAATCCTCCTCTGCCGAGGCAAGAAATCATATCAGTGTCAGCTCTCTTTCCCCCTCTTCTCTCTCTCTCAGCTCGCAGTCGATCCTGCTCTTTATTCTCGCTGCCTTGAGCACCGTCTCTTCTTCTTCTTCTGTTCTTAATCACCTTGGGACCATGTCCTCCCCTCATTTATTTCTCCTGCTCCCCAGCATCATGGATTTTCTCTTTCTATTCATAATCAGTTTCAGACTGTCTGATGTATACTGCACTCAAAACTGGAAATCCCAATCACACCGCCAGATTAAAGTGCGATTATAGAGTCCAGCAGCATACAGTATGTTTATTTTCGGGAACAAGGCCAGGCAAGTTTATTTATATAGCACATTCAATACACAATGGTAATTCAAAGTGCTTTACATAAAATTAATTACAATAATTATAACAAATGCAACAATAAAAACAAGGAATTTACCTTTCCTCTTTTTTTAAATATAATTTTTTTTTTACCACATCAGGTTGATAATACGACTTTTGACTAAAGATTCTCTGAATGTGCTTATTGGGTATTAAAGTCTTGTTCTGGTAAAACTTTGAATTTAAAAATGATTTTTAAAAGTTGTACATAGAAATAAAGATTACTGGATTCTGTTCTACAAGAAAATCTTTTTAATTCAATGTAACTTGCTGTTTGTTTGTAATTGTTTGAGAAGTTTCACTGCAAACATGATTTTTACTGATACTGTATAAAACAAAGATTACTGGAATGCATTTGACAAGAAAATACAATTTCAGTTTTTCGTAATTCATTTAAGCTAATTACACTGTACAACAAATATTTTTCATATAAAACAAAATTTATTGGAACATGCTTTTAGAAAAATAAGTTTTAGTTTTTTAATTTTTTATTGTACTATTTCAGAAATGTAATCCAGTTTAATTTAACTGTCACCGTCCCGAATACGGGACACCTACATTTATTTCACTATATTCAATGAATTACTTTTATTTAACCTTATATAGTACTTATTCACTTGTTTCACCGAAAATTGGGGTGACAGTTAAGGGGTTAAGACTTAATTCTGTGAGTCATTTGCCATTCCATTTATTTGTGAAATTTAATTTAAACTTCAGATTGAAAAATGTTTAAAAAGAAATTTGACACAATTTTTAAATCAACATAGCCAAGCACACAGCAAATCAAACTGTAAAAAATAAATGATCAAAAAAAAAAAAAATTACATTGTATGGTAAATACAAAATAAAATGCTAAAAAATATAAAAATGATATTATGTTTCAAATTTATTTGTGATTTCTTTTCTCTTTTTTTTGTGTCAAAGCAGCTTTACATGATTAAAAAAGGGAAATAGTGTGAAAACAGTGGTTTTATTATTAACTAAAGCCACCACCATTTGCCTGACATGACATTGCACCTCTGCTGGTAAGCTACATTTTACTGCTTGTCATATTTCAGTATAATTGTACAGTATCTGATCGTTCTTGGTGAAAGCATGCTACCAATCAAAGCTCAGGCTCGGTCTCTATACTTTCACACTCGTTCACCATTTGATCTGTTTGTCTTCTCATTGACTAGTTTAAAGGTCAGATGTGTCATGTTGTGCTCAGTTCCCAGGCTTTGGCTCTTCACCTCGACAGCGAGTCAGAGTCAGCATGGCTTCAGTCTTCACTCCAGCTTCTGAACTCTCACTTCAGCAGATGGTGGGATTCTTCACAGTGCTGACGTCCAGCAGATGCTTCAGAAGTCTGATCTCGAGTCAGCGTGAAGCGATCAGGGTTCAAAGCGGATGTTAACACAGGGGGCAGAGATAAGAAGTGCTGACAGCACAGAGTGGACTTTTGCTGAGTTACTGGCCATTTAGACACATAGGCTTAATATAAGTTACATTGAGTGAGAAATCCATTTAAGCAATATGAATGTTTGTATCCAATATAAAATACAAGTAAAAGTGTATTTGAATAAAATTATTGTCTTTAAACATTTTCTAATTGGTTTTGCAAATGATAGAGACAGAATTAATGGCTTATTTTATAATTTTCCAAACATTATGGGAATCTTACTTTTGAATGTTCTCTGAACATTTTGGGGGGAAACATTTTGAGAATGTTACTTAAGACCTGGGTAAGAAATGGTAAAAGGTTAAAGGTTTAGACTAGTCATACAAACTAGTCATCTCATTTTTTATTTCTTTTTTAGACTGGTCATGAATTTTGTAATATGGTTACATAAAAACATATCTTAGTCTTCAATAGAAATAAAAAAAAGTCTTATATTACTGTATTAGATTATATTTTATCCAACTGCTAGTTGGTCAGACTAGTTACCCTTTTAGTTGAATCACTTCGACGTTACATATGGGAACTCGCCAGAGAGACCGATTTGCCTTTGAGCTTTTACTAAAGGCCAA
>JAUCMU010000097.1:3630724-3652881 GCA_032275025.1 Enteromius treurensis | reverse complement strand
CTGTGTGTGTGTGTGTGTGTGTGTGCATGTTTGCACTTCTTGTATCTGTGATGAGGTGACAGCACCTAACGTTAATTGGACCGTCTTCCTGTTTCTGTCATTCTAACAGCTTGTCTCCTTCCTTTTGCCCCGCTCTATCTTCTCTTCCTTTGTAAAAGAAAAGCATACAGTTTTTTCAAAATCCATCCTACTTGTTCCTTTGATCAAAATAACACACATACTGTACTAACTAAACAAAGATCTGTTAACAAAAGAAAGAATGGGAAATAAATAACGCTATTTAAAATTAATAAAATAATATATTTTGCACAGTATTTACTTCATAAAGAAATAAAATCATTCAAAATAAATACACATTTTACATTTGTATTGATATAAAAAATATTTTGTAAATCATACACATTTATAGCCATTCCAGTATGTATGTACACATCATTAAATGTTGGATTGTGTCTGAATATTTGTTACGTCGTGCAAACTTTGATCACAACTGACTGTATTTAAATTTAAGGAGGTTAATTAATTTGGAGCAGTCTTTTACTAACAGTAAATTTCTTTATAGAGCAATGTTTCTCCAAGTCAAGCAAGCTTTTCTATAAAACCAAGAAGCAATGTTGCATCGCAGTGATGTCATATTGTAGATACTGAAATGGACTATTTGGCCTCCAAGCTTCTCTGTGTTGTCTGCCAGTCCATGAGCTTCCCCTACACTGGTCCTCTCTCTTCTTGCCCAGTTTTTTTCACCCGCCCAAATGGGCAGGGTCATCATCTCCCCCAATCTCTCTCTCTCCCTCTCTCTCTCTTTTTACCCTCTCCTCATATTAATCAAGACTCTAGACAGTTCCACAGGCTCCAATTCCACTTCAAAGCCAAACCATTTCCTGCAGTCTGAAAGGCCTGTCATCACTGTGTACGAGGGAGAGGGAGAGAGATGTGAGATGAGTGGGAGGAAGTCAGGCAAACAGATAAAGCATATCCTAGAGATGCATGTGCAGAAGGTCTGCACCACCCGGGCAGCTGAAGTACGTTGGGATATGCGTACGCTTCAGAGGTCGGAGAAAAAGAAAATGCATTCACTTGCTCCAGTTCTTTTCCCCCTCGCTCTCTTTGAATTCTCCAGAAGTGTAAGTGGTGGTATCCTCATGTTCGCTGGCTCTGCATGAATTACATTGCATCCCTGTGCCATTGTTGTGATAATGGGTAAAGTTATCTTCAAAGCGGAATGGGGAGTGCCGCGGGGTCGGAGAGAGGCAGCCATCATACCGCGCCTAATCCGTGAAATTACACCTGCCACCCGCCTCCACGCTAGCCACATTCCTAAAACTATTAAAATTAACAAAAGTTTTAGATAGAGACTTAATTAACATCCTGGCCTCTCTAGAAGCACCTTGCAAGCTCAGGTACTCTTTCATGCTTGCGAGAGAAAGGGAAGAAAGGGGAAAAAAATAACAGCGCTAAATTAGATTTGGTTGAGAAATTGCCGAGGGCTTGAGGGTTCATGCGCACCTGTTTGACGCTTTGAGGAGATGAAACGAAACGGACGTCTTTTTGAACATGTTCTCTCTTTTACGTCATTAATGCTGCTTCTGTGGTTATGTGCAGTCAAAATGTAAATGTAATAACTTTTTTTGTGTGACATGTTATTCATTTCTAGATTTAAGTTGCATATTCTCAAAGCAAACTAGGTGACGAGTCGCTGTAATAATTTGTCAAACTACACTAACTGCTTTGGCTTGCCTTCACTTCCAAAGAGTATTTTAAGGCCTTATATGCAGTATGACTTTCAAATTAATTGATCAAAGGTGACAGCAAAAAACTTGTAAATTGTTTAATAGAACTAGTAAATAAATAACTGCTGTTCTTTTGAACTTTCTATTCATCAAAGAATCTTATAATGAATTATAGTTTCAACACTTTAAAAAAAATGTAAAAAAGGTACTGCGGAGGGACAGTTTTGTACTTTTACATAAAAAAAGGGCCTTGGGGTACAATTATGTACCCACAACATTTAGTTTTGTACCTTTTTTTCTGAGAGTGCATATTAAGCCGAATGACTGCTAAATAAATTGTCTTAAAGATCATGTGACACTTAAGATTGGAATAATAATGCTAAAAACACAGCTTTACCATCGCAGGAATAAAATTAAAATGTATTAAATAATAGACACACACACACCTGATGATATAATAACAGGGAATGGTCACACACTTCTTAAACATGATATGTATCTCGAGTCTGTGTAGGCTCAGACAGGAACAGTACTTTTGTGATGCAGTGTAATATAATCAGAACACAGGATACTGGCAGTAAACACAAACTCAAATAAACCTCAATAATCGGACCAAAGACAAGACAAACTAAACAGGCTTTTAAGCAGGACCACATTAGGGAGAAATCAGGACAGGTGAAGAACGCAGGTGGAACGGGTAACTCATTAACTAAACAAGGACAGGAACCAGACCAAATAAGGAAAGACAGGAAGAGAGAAAATGAAACCAAAACTAAACAGTGACAGAGAGTAAACAAAAGACATGAAGAGTTACAATATGATTGCTTTCAGTGTATTTTCATTAAATAAATGCCATTAAATAATTATTTTCCAAAAACGTTTTAAAACTCCAAAGTCTAGAATTGTATATTTTAGCCACTTCACTCTCTCTGTCCCTTTGCTAACAACGTGCTCTGAAGCAACCTTCCTCCTAACTAGCAGATTTCACTAATGGTCAGGCTAATGATGTTCACACTCTATGAAGCAAATGAATATTATTGATGGACCTGTCACAGCTAATTAATCAGAAACTGATGTATGTAATTATTTCGGCTTCAGATTGACGAAATGGATATTCATTTTACCAAGTATGGCAATAGACGTGTGGAGTATGGCCAGCACACTGTCATAGCAGATTTAAACACTACATTTAAAACACCATCACAAGGACTTTCTTAAGTGCTCATGTTTACGTGAACACAATGGATAAATTAGCACCAGTGATTTATGTGTAACTTGTAGGTGTGTATAATTATAGAGTCAATGAGTGTAACAGCACTGTGGTTTGATGGGAAAATCCATTTTTACCCTTGGGATATTTATATATAAATATATATTTATAAAGACTTCGGTCAGCCAAATGTTTTATAATCTGTGTGTTTGTCAGTCAGGCTCTTCTCAGTGTAAAACCTTGATCTGCGCATATTTGTAAACCATCATCCAAATGAAAGATGCAATTTTGGATTGCACTGCTGCCTCACATTACTACACATCCCACATCCCTTGTGTTCATTTATTAAACATTTTGGTTGAAATGTGTTGTGTTTTTTTATCTAGCAATGAGAGCTACACATTTACTGTGTGTTTAAATCCATTCCAAAGCATTAATAGATTTTTCTCTCAATTTTCTCTCATTTATTTTTATTTTTTATTTTTTACCTGTGGCGCACAAAGGAAGATATTATGAAGAATGTTGGTAACTAAAGGTTTTTGATTCCCATTGACTTCCATTATATGTTAGCCCATACAGTGGATCCCAGTGAAACCAAATTTTCAAGAAGTTCTCAAAATTAGAAAGCCAGGTTTGGAGCAACATGAGTGTGAGTAAGTGATTAAACAATTTACATTTTTAGCAACAGATCTTCTCTTGCTGGTTGTAATGCACAATATGGAATATTTAAAAGTGCTTTTTGAAATAGAAAAAAAAAAATGATTACATTTGACATTATGATAATAAAATAACGAGGCAGAATTGTTTTTTAAAAATATGATCACAATTAGATCAATAGCATGCATTTAAAATGAATGTGCATGCACTGTAAAAGAAAAAAAAAAAAAAGTTGTGTATCACAGAAGTAAACGATGAGAGGATTTTCAGTTTGAAGCATCCCTTTAATGCTCTCTCTCTCTCGAAGCAAGGCCTTTGCACGCTGAAATGTACCAAAGATTGCCTCGTCATAAATTAAAACGACATTGTTTGCTGTCCTCTCCTTTGAGCAGGCAGTTCTAGGCCTCTTTGCTCCACAGGCAAGTCCTAACAAATTATGACTCTGCTTTGGTCCACTTCGTGCCGATTTCAAGCCTGGCTCTTTATGGAAACAACCTGTTGCCGATGTGTTCCTGCGTCGGAGCAGCAGGTGGTCAAGCTAACGATGCTATCACACGCGCTCTTACGGCACTAAGCTGACAGCTCAGTGTCTGGGCTCTCACCGCACTCTCCCGCTGCCAGATCCGAGACTGACCTTGATAATGTCCTCATTAATCAGTAAGAGCTCGGAAAATTCCTGTAATTTCCATATGAGCTGGAAGCTAAGAGGCCACGTTGCATTACTTTACCACTAACCTCTTGATCGAGCCGTTTGGATGCATTTGGAGGCTATAAGTGGTTAAACAGTCTATGTGGGATTGTATGTTAGAGCGGATGGACAGCGCACAGCGTCTTTTGTCCAATGTCAGATGTGATGGTCCAGATGTGAGATCGTATGTGCTTTTTATGTTTTGCCTTGAAGGTTTGGACCTAGAGGAGCAACTTTTCATCAATTATGAATCTCGGCTTGAGCTCAGAGCAATAAATAATTAGAGCCATCTGCTGGGAGTTAGTGTCATTCTGCAGCGGTTAATGCTGATCGCTGGATCCAGATGCCTTTGAAAGCGCATTTCCTTTCAACTGTCACAGTGCGCGGCTCAAAAGGGCTCCGACGCCGCTGGTACAAATTCAAAGCGATGGTTGGATTCATCAGGTAAATACAACATGAATTTATTAATGAAGACTCTTTGGCTCACTTTTACACATCAGAGCGAGTCTTGGTGAGTTATAAAACAGGAATAGCAGGTCAGCTGGCAATGCAGAGAATAACACATCATCAACATCACCACAATATTTTAGATTGAGAAGCTGAAAAAGAGTTGAAAATAATGCATAGTTGGTTTTAATATTGTGCTATTTTGTTCTATGCACAATTTATCTCTCCAAGTTATTCATGACTGACTGTGAATGTGATGGATGGACTGGTTATGACCCCCTTTTCATAGCTGTTTCTTTGGAAATAGGTTATTTTATGGCTGTGCCACACTGGCTTTATTGGACCATGTTGAAGGATGAAACCTCCCTCTTTTACAGAGAGGCGACACAGTTGTGTACACACAATAAATTGGTATTTACAGCATGATTGTCTATCTATCTATCTATCTGCCTGTCTAATGGTGTTCAACAAGTTCAATAAATTTCTTGATATTGTACTTCATTTAAATTCTGCAACATTCAAATTGCAATTGTGCATCCTGTTTGCTATCTCAATTCTAGAAATGAAATGCAACAGTTCAATTCTGAATCTAGAATAAGGCACATATGTGTAGTATACTGAGCCATACAATTTATAATAGAAATAAATATATATAACAAAGACTTTGTGTTGATCTTTTTAGGTAAAGTAACTGACGGATGTTTTTGACATGTTTTGTTTTTAGCTAAGCTTGTGGTGGAACTTCTCTATTAGACCATTTCAGAGCACCAATCACATTCAGTCATTTGTGTTATCAAATCTAACGGCATTAGCCACTCGACACAGACTGATTCTAGACATGCTATGTTGCCAGACTAAAATGGAGAACTTTCTTACATAATTGGGATCTTGACCACTACACAGAACAACTACCATGGGGGAGTTACAGCTAAAAATGAATATCACATTGGTGTGCAAAAAAATAATGCAGAGGCTAAATCTGTCAAGAACTGTAACATTGTTGCTGAGAAAGTTCATTGGATAAGTTTTTTTCCCCCTGTTTAAAGGCAAGTTTTATTGTGTACAGAATATCACTGTATTATTTCAGTAATACACATCCTAATGATTGCATGTGTAATTTCTTTAAGTTTGTGTTTTGCACAAATAATACTCATTAACTGAATTTAGGCCACTAGAAGCTCTGTGAATCACTTTCAGCTTTCTCAGCATTGTTAACAAATACAGGCACATACTTTTGATGTGCAAATGCACAAGGTAGCACCTATATAATGGCCTTTTTGTGATATATTGTAAAGTGATGTATTCAATAGCCTGGTGTACAGTTTTGTTTTTATGGAAGCACAATTTATTGATCCCTTTTACAGGCTGTGTAAAGATTTGTTGTTGCTTTGCTTGGTATTATTTGCATTGCTTGTTAATGGAAGCATTGGAAGACTTTGCTACTAACTCTGAAGCCAAATACACCCTGTGCTCGTTCATTTAACGACACACTTTATTACTTACTGTAATGTTACGAAACAGAATCACACAGAGAATTCGCATTTTAACATTGTCGTGTTAATGTCAGTGTGGTCAAAACCACACAAGGATGCTGAGAGATATTCCGCTTCCAACAATGTCATCGTGCATCTGTATATCGTGATGTTGAAGTTAATGACAGAAGCCATCAAATGTAATTACTTTCTGCATTAGGCTTACCATTTATATATCATGCAGCCCATAATATGTAAATATCATAATTATTTATCCTTCCCTGTAGTGCATAACTCACTGACTCATGAGTTGACTCTGATTGTCGCAGTTACGAGAATCTACTCAAATGCATCTTCTATACCATTCGCAGATGAAACGCACAAGTCCTCATTTCATTTGAATCTAACACTGGTTCATTAAGTTCATGATTTATGTAAGAAGTCTTTCTTTTTTCAAACCTTCTCTTTCCAAAATCTCCTAATTTAGCAGGAAATGTATGAGACTATTACTTCTGGCCACAGTGTTGTAACAACATCATCAATAAAGATGACTTTTCCCACAGCAATTTGTTAAACTGCAAAGCTTTTGTTTTAATAAACAAAAATGAGCATTTGAATTAATATGGGGAAAAAGGGCATTTTCTGTTTCTCCATTTCCTTATTTATTTATAATATTTGCCTTGTTATTAATATTCAGCTATTTTAATTAGTCATGCTTGTTGTTGTTCTGAATACTGATCTGACCAACAGCACAATAGTGAGTTATATAGAGGTTCAATAAACAAGGGAAAAACCTTTTAGTATTAGGCATAATATTACTGGTTACTTTGTCTTGTTTTGCTTCATCAGCAGAAAACGGTTCAAAGAAAGAATTCAAGGTTGCAGAGTGACTGACTAACGTCCGAACTGAATTTATCCTACATAGATTTGTATTAACTATAAAATACATTTTTAATGGTAGCTTTTCAACTGAGTGAATGAATTTCAAACTCATAAAGACCGAGTTGCTAGTCGCCACCTACTGGCATAATGATGTAACTGCTGAAAATAAATCGCCAGCATTTATGCACAGACTATCCTGTCCTGAACTCGCGAACACAGGGAAGCGGATGCAAACCAGTCAAATTCAAAGAGCAGAACCAACTGTTGTATAATTAGCATTTATATGCGACACATTATTTAAAGCTAATAGATACCTGTCACGCCAAAGGGCCTGATAGTGTTCAGATAAATGTCATTTCGGGAATAAGCCATAACCTGTGCCTTGAACTGAAAAATGAGTTTTGACCCATTACAATAAACGTCTTTTTCGTGCATTACAGAAAGACACCCCTGTTTCATCTGACCCAGTGTCTTACCGTGAACGATTTGACTGTCTGTCGGCGAGAGAGAGAGTGATAAATAGAGCTTCGGCGCTCAGAGTGGATATGTCATTTCCCTCCTCTGTCTTTATTTTTCCAGAGAACGATGGAGAGAGAGAGAAATAAAGGTTAAGTGACAGGGCCGGTCTGCACAGACGTTGACTGCAAAAAAATAATCAGAGAAAGAGATGGTGGGGAAAAAAACAGAAGTCATTTGGAATTCTTTGACCAGGACACAAGGCCGTATCTGCGCTGCTACGTGTGTGTGTTGAGGCTGGATAAGCATGAGATAGATGACATGGTGAAGTGTGTGTGACAGGCTGGGAGGTGCGCGTCTGTCCGCGCATGTGTGTGCAGGAGAGTGAGACTTTTGTTTGAGCGGGTGCCGATCCCATCCATCTCACTTAGCGAGCTCGCATCCACATGTCAGCGTCAGCGGCATGGCAGCCTGCCCCAGAGGCCTTTGTGAGAATCTGATAAACACATCCGGTAGAGACCCGTTCGCCCACGTGCCTGCATCTGTCTGGCCTGCCAAAGTCATCAGGGCCACCAGGAAATGGCATTCAAATGGCATCAGATGAAACGTCTGTTCGTGGTACTCTGAAATATTCATTTATTAGTCAGGATTAAAATGATAAAAAGGCTTCGGCATGATCGCAATGTCTGCGCTCTGCCTTTCTCAAAGAAATATGTGACAGATTTCACAACTGTCTTAATTAAGACTGCCTGTTTTTTTTTAAGCCAAACTCACATGGAAATTGGGCTGCATGATTATTCAAAAAATAAAATCAAAAGCTGCATCACAGAGTGGCTTGGTTAATGCTAATCCAACCAAACTTTATCTTTGCATCAGTGTTTGGGTTATTTAACATGCATTTGGGAACATGAAATGTGCCAACTAACTTCCCATACTGGTCAGGAAAAGTGCTTGTAACACTTTTCAAAAATCTTGTTTTTATTGTGCACTCCAGTTAATCTGCAGTTTGTTAAAAAATTATTTAAAATACCATGACTTAAAAACATGATTTAAAAAAACATTATGTATGTGTGTGTATATATATATATATATTTATTTATTTATATTTATATATACTAATAATTTTGAACATATTGTGCAGTTCTACACAGCAAACCTGGGTTTAAAAAAAAACTTAACTTTTTTGTCAGAACATTTGTGACTTTTAAAAGTAAGAAATTTACACTTCACAGTTGTACTGTTAAATAAATGTTATTATTTATGTATTTAAAGTAAATTATAGTTTTATTTAAATGTAAAGGAGGGAACAGAGATATCACGTCAATTTCATGACGAATCTGGATCTCGCGAGAGAGACCAATTTACTTTGAGTGTTACAAAACAAGCCAATGAGCATTGGCATGCACTGATTGCATCCAGCTGCAACTGATCACTGGGTATCACCGAGTATAAGTGAACAACTGGTACATGCATGTGAAGTCACCCCGTAGGGCCCTATTGCTCATGGAACTTTCTGAGATGACTCAGCCTGCATCCTCTAGAGATGGCAGATTGTAGTCTGCCTGGAAAACACGGCCATAGTAGGTGTACCTTGGAATACACATATGGGATCCCAACAGGGTCATCTTATGGGCACTAGCCTGACAGTAGCTTTCAAGAATTCATTAGCTGAAAGACCTGGTGCCAAATGTTCTGCCACATCTGGCCGCCGGAGTGCTGGAGGACTCAACAGGGTTTGCCCAAACAGGGAACTCTCTGGCAAAAGGGTGTAAAGATGCCACAAGCCGACTCTGAATTGGACCTCTCGGTGCAACTAACCTTTTGAGGTGAGAACACAGGAGAAAACCAATTCGTCACACAAGCTGTAGAACCTAGCAAACGTGTTAGGAGTTGCCCAGCACACAGTTCTACAGATTTCTGCTAGCAAGGCGCCATGAGCCAGCGCCCAGGATGAAGCAACACCTCTATTGGAGTGAGCAAGAACCTGAGTGGACAGGGCACACCTCGGTTCCACTTCAACGCGTAGCCTCGTCTGCCAAAGGTGCCAAAGGGTGCCCCGTTTCTGACACACCTGCTCCTGGGGGACATAAAAGTACGTATCCTTCAGGTCATTGCGAAACAATCTCTGGAACGGATGCATCCGAAAATGCGTTTCAGCTTGTGGAGTGCACGGTTCAAAACTCGCAGATCCAAGACTGATTGTAAGCTGTAAAACCTGGACCTCATATCGGCTAGAGGGACCAGCTCTATTGCTGGACCACAATCTCTGCATGCAAGACAGGGGCATGGACAGACCTGACTATGGTGAACTGGATGGCCCTGAACTTGGTAGGACGCCGGGCAAACTGTCATTCCGCGGAGAGAGAGGGCTTGCCCTCCAATGCTACGATTCACATCTGGTTGTCAGGAGGAGCACCGAAGGAAATGACCGGTACACTCTGTCCCATAGCAGGCTGCCCCGCTCCAACGACAACTCCACCGGCTGCGGAGCGCTTAAGGAGTGAGAACTTCCCAGGTGCCGGGACGAACACTCGATCGCGGCAGAGGCAGAGGGACTCCGCCATGTTTGACAGGATAAAGCGAAAATTCGCGAAAGGATAAATGATGCATGCACCATCTGCTCACTTATACTCACACAGTGATCAGTTGCAGCTGGATGCAATCAGTGCATGCCAATGCCCATTGGCTTGTTTTGTTACACTCAACGTAGATTGGTCTCTCTGGCAAGATCCCGATTCACCAACATGACTTGTAGCGACCGACTAAAATGGAACTGCAGCATTGCAGTATGGGTTTGCCTGTAATCTTGTTGTAGTTTGGTGTCACTCCTTCTTGTTGGGCAGACTGGTGTGTAATTGCATGTCAAAAGCTGAACTGTCTTTGACAGAAAACTGTGGCACTGGAGCACAGACAGAACATGTACAAGCAATAAGCCTTTTTTACATTTGCATCTCATTTAAATAAATCAATGAACATTATACTAACTCAATCCAAAACCTATATGCATTGAAAATTTGAAGATATAATAATAGATCTGGGTGCAACAAAGCATGTTTAAGTTCACCCTAAAGTAACAAGTATTGTATAACAAATACTTGAATATATAAAGTACAGGAGTGGTTGAGAATATTACTGTATGTTTACTTGTTACAGTACCACTATTTTTGCCACAATATTTTATTTTTGCCAATTAGAATAGAACGTGCTAGTTTGAAAAACACCAAGTGTTGGATACGCATTAGACAGTCAGTAATTTAACTGTAGGCAGTCCGTGATTGTTCTTTGGGAGACTTAGAACTACTACTACAGCGTCATATTTGTTTTTCTAGTTTGGGTTTCAGCTTCGAGATATAGGCCTACCAGTTTTCTTTGTGTTTCCCTTATTTCAGAGGGAAATCTCTTTCTTTCTCACCCGCTTTCTCTCTCTCTCTCTCTCTCTCAGCAGTGTGGGGGATTGGGGAAGTGTTCACGGTCTCAGGCGGTCTAGAGGTGTTTCATTTTCTCTGGATAATGGTCCTGGAGCAGTATGGCTCCATCTGTGACACGTGTGTGTGTTTGAACACACACATACACGAGCCCAAATGAACGGGAAAAAAATGTGCTTAAATGGAACCAGAATTAAAATTATGCAACGGTGTAACAAGACATGGGGAGGGAGGAATCTGGCGAAACGGTTTCGCTGTATTATATAAAAACAGTGTTTACTGCAAAACAGACCCAGCACACTACACACACAACATGCACTGCATCCCAATATGTTTTTCTTTGACATGTCTTGGTTTCAAATGCTATTTTGAACCAGCCAAGAGCCTCACGAAAAAGTCTGTGAGGCATGTCTGAATGAAAATGCTGTCTGAAATTTCTAAGTCCTTTCTATATATATGCAATTTCATGTGTTACAAATTATAACGTTTTTTAAAGTGTATGGAACAAACATACCAATACATTTATTACAGGGTTTTTATATTTAATATTAAATAATAAATTACATTAAATAAAACATTAGGTCACACTTTATATTAGGTTCCCTTAACTACTTTGTACTAACATCAAAAATTAAGTAATGTACTTATTGTGTTCATATTGTATTGCAAAACACTTCTGCTTCTATTTTGAGGTATGGTTAAGGAGAGGTTTGGTGGTATGGGTAGGTTTAAGCGTTGGTTTAAGGTGTAAGGGATGGGTCAACAGTGTAATTATAAATGTTATTAACAATGTAAATACATGTATGTACACACTAAGTCCATTGTACCAAACGATTAATTTAAATTTAAATTCATATTAGTTAAGGCCAATATATGTAAAGTGGGACCAAACATTAAAATTGTACCTTAATGTTGTTTCAATCATTTTGAGTTGGCTCACATTTGAGTATAATAACTTCTCAAAAACAATTTGTGTACATTTTTTTTTTATTATTTTATCCCTTACTTTGTTACACTTGTAACACTTTTCTTAATTTTTACATTTGAATTGTTCTGAGCTAATGCACCTCAGATTCCCAAAATGACTCACAAATAATGCCTTTTCACTAAAAAGGTGCGTGCGCTCTGTTCATGGAAGCCTATGACAAGTCAGTTCCAAAAAGAAATACAAAACCTGTGCCGAGTCAAAGAAAAGTCAGCAGAATGATTGAATTCCAGATTTTGTAAAACATAGAGCAAAGAAAGATTGACAAGCAGTTTCTAAAAGGCCAGTCATTTTTTACTGGGAACATCAAAACTTATTTTGTATGTATTGTATTTCCAGCACAATACATAAAGGTTAAATGAAAAGAGAAAGAACACACTAACTTATATTCGCTATATTCAAACTTCATTTTTTTACCCATCCTGCTTTCATAGATCTCACCATCATTCTTATTCTCTTGCCATAGCAGCTCCAGATGTGCCAAATGTCCTCTTTTAAATCACCAGTAATTCCACTCCTTCCTCTGCTAATCAGAAGGTGAGAGTGTGTCAGACCGATTTGGCTTTAATTGGTCCGATGGTAAATTTCTGATCTGTCATGCCCAATTATTCCTTATTAATTTCCATTTCCAATGAGTTTATGGTGCAAAGCCCTCTCAGCAGCTGGTGTCAGAGTGAAATTGGACGGATTTAGAGATTTTCAGTCTTGTTATTCATCCCCTTATCAATATGTCATCTGGAGATTGGACACATCAGAATGACTTGAGGGGGAGAAATCATCTACTGCCATGTTTGCTTCCCATCAAACTGTAAGACTGGTATGAACAGAGGTCTGTACTGACTGCTCAGAGCACAAATAGTCATTGTTGAGTTCTGCAGTGCAGTTGTAATCAGCACAACGGTTTTGATGTAATGGAGGATCAGTAATGATTGTTTGATTTTGTATGTAGTTGTGAGCACTGGATGCATTTAGATGGAATTAGTTGTAATACTCTACAATAAAAATCAATAGCAGCTCTGTTGCTAAATGGGAAATTGTGAGCTTGGGGGAAAATATGTGTGGAAAAGTATATCTAGTTTACTTGCTAATTATTAAATCTCAAATGCCACAAACTTCACAAACTTTTCCTACTCCAGTGAATAGTTCTTTGAAAGTACTAGGTGCTGATGCACATTTTTCTGGTACGTAGCATGATTTATGATGATTTGTGCTTGACTTGCTGTCGATTAGAGTTTGATTCAGCTTAATTGGATTCCGATTAATTTTGTGTATGTTTTATTTACAGTGTCCATTTTGCTCACATATAAAGGTGAAATGCTGTCAAAGTAAAAGAAGGATCTTGGGATGTTATGTTATGATCACAAATAATAATAGCAGAATATCCAGATTTATACCCAGGCCTAGTTTGAAGTGTTAATTGTGGCAGCTGTGAAACAATGTTAATATCTGTCCGACTTATAACAAGCCTTGCACCATGACTCTCAGGTCAGCCAATCAGATTAGAGATGATTAGATTAGACTCATTTTTATGCTATATTTATCAGATGGTCAGTGAAAGGTCTCTGGCTGGCCATCTGAAACCCATTAATTAAAACTTAAGTCAATTACACAAGTATGCGAGTTAACACAGAGTACATGAACTGCCAACTTGACACCAATTATTTGTCGCTTGTGTTCGTGTGTCTACATTTGCAGACTCACAAAGTTGATGTACACATTGTGCAATATTCTTAATCACGCACGCCGACTGTAAGCACGCGAGTCTGTGTTTACAGTCAGTACGTGTGTTCACATGGCACAACTCATTAAAAGAGCATTAGCGCTTGTATTTGTCCAGCGCTGTCATATGGGTTCGGCAGGCCTGCGTTCAGGGGAAGCAGATGGCAGGAGGGTTAGTGAGATCCGAACACTCCAAATCTCATTAAATCTTATTTCATCCCTTTGCAGTTTACTCTTGTGAACACTCAACCGGAAGCCTCGGAAATGCCAAAGTGCATTTATATGAAACGTTAGACTGAGATTTGTGTCCGTTGGCAGGGGAGAGTGACAGGGGAGAAAGCGCAAGGCCACATCTGCTCTTAATGTGCCAGCTTTCTGTCTAATAAACTGTGTTTATCATGCAAATGCTAAGATTTCATGCATTATCATGCATTTGCTAAGCAAATGTGAGAGTAGTTGTCAAAGGCCTGTTCTTTGAGGTGGCGATGTTGAAACTGCTAGGGAGGTAAGGTTACTTTGATATGATTGCCTTGCAGGGCCATCCACTCCTGGTGGGAAATGACCAACACCTCGCTGGTAACGAGTGAGAAAGCCATTGACTGATTTCTGAAGTGTTTGCTGCTGTTGATCAACACAAAAGGACAAATAGGGTGAAGGAGCATTTAACCCTCTGGTGCATGAATTATTAAATCAGAAAAAAAAAATTGCCTTTTCTTGTAATGTTTTCTCAGAACAAGAATGTTGTAATTCCAGAATTTTTAAGTGTTTCACATTCGTTTCAAATCAGTTGGCAAAGCGATATGGACATGTGGACCTGCCTTAAAATCAATTAAAATAATAATAATGAAAATAAAAATGATTATATCTTAAAATAATTGGCAATCAAATTCAATTCACTTCAATTTAATTCAAGCATTCAATGGTCCAATAGTGTATATGAATATTTGTGTGCATATAAAACAAAGAATTTAAAATGTATTTCATCATTCTCATTTTGTATTTTATAAATATTTATATTGCTTCACCACCTTGGTTGTGCATTATTTTCTAACCATTCAGTGTATATGTATGTATTACAGTTTAAATCACATGTTTCATAAATATTTTACATTTATTTTTTTTTTGAAAATAAAATTTCAGTCTTTATGCATCCCGAGGTTTAGGTTTTATGTGTGTGCATTTAGAATAACTAAACATGCAATATATTCAAGCAATATATTAAATCAATATGTATATATGTATATATATATATATACTGTGAAGAGGCAGTAAAAAAACTGTTCTTAATTATAGAAACTTTAGTTATAACTGTAATCAGTATTAATAGGACTTAGTCTTGTGGCTTAGACGCAACTTCATTAAAAATGATCTGTACACTTTAGCGTGCATGCACCAGAGGGTTAAATCTAACATTAGTCATGGCTGGTAAACTGCTGTATGTGAGCTTTCATTTTCATCCTGCATGTAATAAGAAGTGTCCTAATTACTGCAGTGAACAAGGTGTCACAACAAGCACTTTTGTTATGTTTTCATTAAAGTTTAATATCTGCTCAGTGATTTTTTTTTAAGAATTTGTTATTTACTTTACAGTTTCATCCAATGTGATTTACATTACAGTTAATACTGGGACAGTCCCGCTGGAGCAACCTGGGGCAAGGTGTTTACTCAAGGTTACAATCACAGGTTAAATTGGGGGTGGGTTGATGGAAAAATGCTTTCAATATAATGGTGAAAAAAATTGATTGGCAGTTTGTTGGTGACTCCATTCACTTTCATTTGGGTATACTGTAGCCTGATTTTTGATTGCACACCATTTGGATGGTAGGACAATTTATACTCGTTTTCATCTGCATCTTTTGCATTTTTTGGGGGCTTTGATTCAGTGGGTGTTTATAGTAGAATCCTTCCCATAACCTTTTACCTCTGTTTGAACATCCAGTCGATGCTTTCACACAGATTCAGACTGCAGTTGGTTTCACCTAATGTAGAAAGACATCTTTTGTTAGGATGTTTAACACATACATGACTGAGATTTAGTCGATGATGCTGAACACAAAGTGAGATCTTATCCACAGTTCAACTTGATGTTGCAAGTTTCTCCCTTGAGCTTTCTTCAGAGCTGTAGCTTCCAGGTTCTTTCTTGACTACAGTGAAGTAAGAGAGTAAGTTTTTTTAATATATATTTTTTCTTGGGTCTCTTAAGCAAAAGTAACGCTTATTACAGCACTATTGTTTCCTCTGGCCTGTGGATACACAGGTGTGACAGACAGAGACGTAAAAAGAAACGAGAAAAACAGCAAGGAAGGTGATTCCTTTGATGTTCTCATATCGCCAGCCCCCTGTAAGTCCCCAGTTTTTCATTCTTATGCCCTTATCTAACTTCTTTTTTGTTCATATGCAGACAGAATGAC
This sequence comes from Enteromius treurensis, assembly GCA_032275025.1. Classification (NCBI taxonomy): domain Eukaryota; kingdom Metazoa; phylum Chordata; class Actinopteri; order Cypriniformes; family Cyprinidae; genus Enteromius; species Enteromius treurensis. The sequence continues at coordinate 3,636,799 of JAUCMU010000097.1, read as the reverse complement.
AAACTTCCAGAACAAATTCCAGAAAAAAAGTTCTTATAAAAGTTCTCAGATGTACTTCCTCCTACTCACCTCCACTACTAGACTCATTTCAGATAACTTCATTACTAAATTAAAGCATGCTTTGAAAAATTGGAAGCCATGATGCAAACAATAGAAATAATTGCATTTCTTCTTTTACCATTTATTGAAAATGCCATTCATCTTACCTTTATTAAGTGATGAATAAATTCTTACAGCAAATATTATATATATATATATATATATATAGTTTTTTTTTAGTTGAATCGAAATATTCAAATCTTGCAGATAATCAAATCATATGTTTGGGGGTGGGGCAAAATACATTGCCAAGAGTCAAGTCAGACACCTGGCAGATACAAACAGGGTAAATAATTATTATTATTTTGATTAAAAGATTGATATCTTAACATCAAACATCAGTGACACCCTATACTGTATATATATGGGGATGTAATTATTGGATATATTGATATATATTGGATTCTTTAAGCCCTCAGTTGGGCTTTTTAAGAACACTTTTGCTTTTCATTTGTTGCTGATGTGCTGAAACTGATCCAGGCCATATCATCGGCCAATAAATCTATTTGAAAGTGAATGTTTTTGTATATATAAAACCCCTTCTATACGCTTTTATTTATTTTTTTTTAAATATGATTGTTTTAAAGTCTTGCCTATCTTTTTCAGTGAGGACTTCAGCTAAATGTGTATGCGCGTGTGTTTAAGGCTCATTGTTCTGTTATGAAATGAATCCCTAAAGTGCTCCGGGTTGCATTTGTTGTGTTGTCAAATACATTCCTCCCATGTTTAACAGTCATGCATGTGTGCACGCATATACTTTATATTCCCTCATGAAGGCAGCTCATTGTTTCATAATCCCGACACTCCTTAACGGGACATAAAAAAGCTGGGATTACACACGTGTCACGTTGTTCTGTTCTGTCTGCAGTAATTATGGCATTTTACGGCATTTTATGCACTTTTACAGAAGGATTAGCTTTCCTCTAGCATCAGTTTTAGAGAGTTTCACAGAAGATGACAGCCTGCTTTACTAAGACGCAGGTCAACGGAGCATAAACGCATGACTGAAAGAAAAACTAGGCATTTGATAAAACGCATATAGGTTAATTAATCTGTGTTTATCAGTTGTAGGTTTTAGGTTGATTTTATTTGGCATCATTGCTCATTGACCAAAAAAAAGAGATTCTATGAAAACCCCCAAATTTTAGCAGTGCATTCAGTTTCTGTGTAAAAGCAAATGCAAATGAGCCAGCAATTTACGAAGATTGAAAGAGTAGAGGGCCTTTTGATGCTTTGACAGCTTGCAGAAAAATGTTTAATTTCTTACACGTTAAAAATTACTGCCTTTCAACCGCAGACTCATGCAGAAGCCTCCTGATGGTCGTTGCTGTGTCTAATGACGTCTGGAGGGTCTCTGGAAACAGCTACTTTAAGAATCGTTTTAGAAACCCACCCTAGTCGATGCTGGTTATGAATATCTTATGTAGTTGATGTGTTTGCTTTATGAATATATCCACCAGCAGGTGAGGTTTGCTTTGAAAAGATTTATGGCAGCCGCCTCCATTTTAGTGTGGTCAAAACGAAGAATAAATGATCTAAGAAAGTCTTCTGGGTCACGTCCAGAATTAAATGTTATTGTTCCTCGTAAACAGTTAGAAAACAAAGAAATGACATTACTCTTTCTGGGAAACATGCCTGTATTAATTTATATATATATATATATATATATATATATATATATATATATAAATGTTCACACATTTCTTTATTTTGTATTGTTTTAACAAGACCAACAGACACATCTCTAAAAATATTATGATATAAGCTTGGCTGCTGTAGTTGCACGTATAAATACAATTTCACTAGTCACCCCCACCACCTGCTCTCTGTTATATACCAGGTTTTGGTTTAAACCTGCTTGTCTTTGAAAGTGTCTCACGGGAGTAATTAAAATATTGTCTCATCCCGTGGAATGTTTTTAGAAGTTTCCATGGCTGACAGATGGTCCGTAGGTACCACAACAAGAGTTTCCTTTTGTCTTGGACGATTGAACATTTGAAACAAATGGCACCAAGCAATTGCCAAGAATTTACCAGTAATGAGATTGGGAGTGTGGGTGCGGATTTCAGACCACCGGGAAACCATTTTATTAAGGGTGGAGACTAGGCACTAATTTAAGAATGATTTGCACAGAGAACCATTTAAAACCAAAACCTTCAGAAGCATCAGCTGTAATTGGGACTGGACCATGTTTGACAGATTTTCCAACAGCACCATGAGATCACCTAGAAGTGTTCAAATAAGACTTATCCTTCCTACTGTGAGTTACAGCAGTTAGATGTCTGTGAGGTTCGACACATCGGATGCAAATTTGTTTTTAGAAGATGTCCTGGTGCATTATACATCAGTGTTGGTGCATTATGCAATGTGTGTGTAATCTAAAGAACATGCTCATTTGGTAACATCTCAATTAACTGTATTTATTTAGGTCACTTTAGGTCAGATATGTCTTTTTTTTTTCTCAGTCTGACAAATTAGGTTACGCCAAGTTAAAAGTGGCAGTTGCCGTTTTTCAAATATGGTCATGATTTTTGCCTTTTTGCACTGAAGAAGTGCATATAGACAGTTGTTGCCACAAGGAGGTTTAAAATTAATTTCATTATCATTAAAACCAAGTGACTCTCAAAGTGTGGAGAGCACCCCCTGGCTTAGGCTCGGAGGTAATGCAGGGATATTGACATGGAGCTGGTGAAATTAAATACTTTTGACTGAACCAGTTAATTCACATAACAATTTTATTGTATTTTTGTTTTATATTTTATTTTATTGTGCATGGATGCAAAGTGGCAGCAAAGGACCTGATACCTGGAATGGGAGTCAAGTAAAATAGAAAAGTATTTACCTTGTTTGTCAAGTACTGCTGACAAATGAGGGCTGGAGTAAGAGTATGGCATTCATAAGTGTTTCAGGACCATAGACAGAGACATGTGTACCACCTATTACAAATACTGAATCACTTACAAGCATAAAATAATATTTTTTTGTGTTTATGAAACACAAAAATCATAACATGATGTTTGGAATGTATTGGATTGCAAAATTCTGTGGTTTTTTTTGTGGGTTTTTTTGCGCATTTTTAGCACACATTCTCTTATAGTTTACTGTAGTTTATATCTTGCCATGTTGTTATCCCTGTGCGTTTTATTCTGCAGAACACAAAAGATATTTGAAGTTATTTTAGAAGTTTTCAACAGTTTGTGTGTGTGTGTGTGTGTGTCTATACAATGAAAGATATACATAGATGCAACCTTCTCAACTTTCAGCGATTATTCACCTTTCTGAGATCAAAATAGGTCACCTACTGTACAAGATATAAGAAAATGTTTTGAAATAATAGATGTGCTAGCTGTTTGCAATGCTCAGAATATCAAAAATAAATTTCAAAATATTGAATTGAGGGTGTTTTTTTTTATTTTATTTCTGAAAGGAACTGACTGTCTTGATAAAAGTTTCAATGACATTCCTTTACAGTGGTAACAAAGAAAAAGCTATATTGTGGCTGTTCCATAAGCACCACCTGCTGTTAAAGGGTAAATTAGCATTTTTAGCATCATTTCGAGCCTGTTCTACAAAAAATACCATATAGGTCATTTGTGCAAGCACCTTATTACAACCTATATTTAAGTTTTAAAGTTAAGTTTATTAATTTAAAAATACTGACAGTGTTGTGTTGCATATGTCATCATAAAATGATGTACAGTATGACTGTCATTACCAATCAAAATGCGTGTTTATTTAAATGCAATCTGTGGACTTTTACACCAAACTCATGATAATTCGTAAATGTTTTACTAGGTGTAATTTATACAAATTACCACACCTAAACGTTCCCCTTACAGAAAAAGTGCAAAATCTGGATTTATAAAGCATTTACTTTTTATCTGCATTCCCTGGGATCGGACCCATGATCATATGATTAAATATCATCATATAATGTAATGCACTACTAACTGAGCTACACAAAACCCGAATTGTGACGCAGATAAAGAAGTACTGTACAAAACATTAATATAAAATTGTCCTGTTTCCAATAGGAAGTATTGCAGTATAATCTCAGGGATTTAGACAAATGATCTATACGGGCATATTGGTTGGGGGAAAAGTGGATCGTTTCATAAACTAAAAAGCCTAAAATGTGAAAAATTATGCATGTAGTGACTTTGACTGACTATTAAGAGCAAGTCGTTTAATAGCAAGGATGCATTCAGCTGAACAGAAGTGACCGCAAAGACATTTATATTTTAAATAATTTAGTAACCTGGAAAAACATGCATCAAAGTTTACACAAAATATTTGTGAATATTTTGATCTGTGTGTATTATATGCAAACACTGTTATTTATGACACCAGTCAACTTCGACATTTACAGTATCTGTTGTAGACTAGAGAGACCGCCAGCTCAGCAGAAGCATCATGAACAAAGGGATTCAGGTTGAATTACATGTTTCGCTCTTGATGTTTTGCCCTTGAGAGAATCAATTAGCCCTCATTTGCCCCAGAGCTGCTCCATGACCGCTTAAGTGTCCTGCCTCCGGGAAGATTCAGCAACTCCCCTGAAGACCGTAGTGAAGACTTCAATTGCTATGGAATTGCATTAAATATAGCAACAGATTACCCGATTATGAAACTAACAGTAACCCAGTTAGTACAATCAAGGCTTTGCTTTCAATCTCACAGCACAGGATGCCCCGAAGGCCTTACTTTGCATGTTTAACTGCCCCACACAATGCTTCCGATGACTGCAGCACAGCTGGAGTTTGATTTAGAAAGAGAGGTGCTATGCATCATATCGTAACATAATGCCACAGTGACTCACGCTGCTAGTCTGTTTGAGGAGATACAGAGAGACAGCAATTGTAAATGATATCCTTACAAATAGGCCAGTGCTGCAGTAAACATTTGGTATCCTGTCCATTAAAGCTACCAGTTTCTATTTGGCTCAAGTGTCTGAGATAATGAGTCTAGATTGGGCCTTAGAGCAAGTGAAGCGGCTGTATCTGTACCTCCGGAGGCTGTGCGAGCGATACGGCAGTTATCTGCAGGAGGTCTGTGATGAATCAGAGGCGGTCTATGTGTGTAGTACGGGCATTGCACAAGACAACAAGAACCGCCACAGTCTAGCTGCTGGAACATGCCCACTTCACAATCCATTAAATCACCCCGGCCTTTCTGAGGAAGCAGCAAATGAGAAAAGTACAAAAAAGGAGGAGAAATATGATTACTGTGGCTGGTGACAGACAACTCTGACTGACAAATGGCCTCTTAAAGGGAAGGTGGATTGGTTACTTATTGATTGGCATTTACAGTGCAATGCAGAAAACTGTGGTAAGAATAATGAATGAAAACAAGAAAGCAGACAGATGATAACAGATGAGTTTTTGAATGAGAAAGAAGGATAGTGTGGTGCAGCACAAGTAATATTAATGTATTTAATTCAGCCCTCAAATATTCTGCCTTAAAAAAAAACAATTAAATGCATAAACAAACAAGCAATAATTATTATTATTTTATTTATTACTTTTTTTTTTTGTATTTACAAGATAAGATCAGCTTGTTATTCCAGAAAATGTGTTTGTTTGTTTTTTCTTCTAATTTTATGATGCTGTTTCTTTCTGTGAAGCACTTTGGTCATTCTTGTGGATGTTTTAAACATGCTGTATTAATAAAGTAAACTTGAAACTTATCATTTCATTCGGACCTGTCACTGAATCAGAAGATATGAAGTACTTCTGTTCTACGAGACAAGGTTTTCTACTCTTAACTTGCTTTATAAACAATTTTAGACAGAAAATACAAACCGGATTCCAAAAAAGTTGGGACACTAAACAAATTGGGAATAAAAACTGAATGCAATGATGTGGAGATGGCAAATGTCAATATTTTAATAGTAATAGAACGCAGATGACAGATCAAAAGTTTAATCCGAGAAAATGTATCATTTTAAAGGAAAAATATGTTGATTCAAAATTTCACGGT
>JAUCMU010000097.1:3616018-3630624 GCA_032275025.1 Enteromius treurensis | reverse complement strand
CCATCTCCACATCATTGCATTCAGTTTTTATTCACAATTTGTTTAGTGTCCCAACTTTTTTGGAATCCGGTTTGTAACATTTGAATCATTTAATGCAAGTTTTTAACGATGTCACTTGTTACTACTTTATTTATTTATTTCAAAAGTGTTAAAACGTTAAGTGTATTGTGGGTGACCACTCTAAAGTTTGACCTTAAATAATAAAAAACAATACGTTTTGTCAGTCAGTCACATGCCACGCTATCGCTCAGCCTCTGACTGTAAAAACGCTGAATTTTAAATAACTTTTTTAAATTCTATATTAGATACAGAATGACGAAAATATGAGCAATACTGATACTAGCCACTAAAGCTGCTCTAATGGTTTAATTATTTTGGGTGATTTATATGATTCATAAATGAAACACAAAAGCCAAGTTTTAAAATTCTACAAAGTTTTTCAAGACATTTAGCATGATTTACTGTTTTGAAGGTATAGTAAGAGGATCTTGAAATTCTGATATGTCAAATCCAAATAGTTGCTTTGCTTAAACACACAATGTACTGTCCTTGACACTGTCGGCTTTGTCACTCTGTACGAGTTCTGCTTATTCAGACTTTCAGTGATGTTTTTAAAAGCTTTGAAAGCCCATATTGAAGTTCAAAGTATCCAGCATGCAGCGTCTGCCATGATGTATTTGTGCAAATGTCTGTTCCAGACACGGGAAATAGTGATCAGTTATTATGTCTACTGTACGCAACGCAGCCAGACATAGAGGCATGCTCTTACATATTATTTTCTGAGCCATTATCTAAAGGCACTGCCTGCCATTTGCTGAGTAGCAGAGAAAAAACATGAGCATGTTGAGCTATTCATTACTAAAATTGATTTATTTACGTCCCAAGAGGAATCCTGTGGTCTGCTCTTCTCCATATAGATCTGATCTGCGGGACTGAGATAGCAGCTACATAAATATTGAACAGAATATTAATGTGTTCATTACCGGACTGCTCAGTATTGGGGTTTCATGAGTTTAGATGGAAGGCTGGCCTGCTCAGAGACATCAGCCGAACATCAAAGGCATTCGGGTCATAAAAGTATGAGGGGCGCAGCTGCCAGACAGAGAAAAGCGCCATGTACATATTGCTGACAATGATGGATGTGACGTTGGCTAAAAAGTAGAGCTGACTAATAAATTTTGATGATATTAAAGACCCAATAAAACCTAAATTGCATTTTTATGACTGATTTTAGCCATACATGTGCTGAAGAAAACACAGAATATCTATCTATCTATCCATCTGTCGCAAATATGGCAAAACAAAAAAATATTTCAGTACATTTGATAGATTGTCGATTTTTATAATAATGAATTTTTTTGTAATTATGTAGATGTAACAGGCAGCTACAGTTACACATACAATCTTGATACACTTTGTAACATATAGCTGCCTGTTACGTCTACATAATTTCAAACTGTAAATACTGTATAAAACTGGAAATAACTGTTCCATAACTTACATGGTAAGTACAACGGCTACTACTAACTACTTACTAGGTATTTACTCTGCGTGACCCATTTTCAATTAACATTGTTATATTCAAGATACTTTATCTGAAAACACTCTTGTGATAGTTTTACCTATTAGTTATTTGACATGTGTTGTCTAGCTAATAAAAACAGTTTAAAACGATAACACTACCTAAAATAAGAGTTGTCTACAACCTTAGGAGATTAAGCATATATTTCACTTTCAAACCACAGAAGCCTTCCTGCATTCACAGCTTAAAACTCCAGTTTGCATTTGAAAATATATTTCCCCAATTCAAAAGTAGCAACAGACATCAAAAGAAATAATTCCAGCATTTGAATTTTGGGCTTTGGCAGTGAGAAGAGTTCCCCTGTGTAGATGTTACGGCGGCGTCTGTACCTGACACCTGAAAAGACTGCTGTCATATTAGATAAAGACAAAAGCATCGTAGCTCCATAACACTGAACTGGTACTGACAGGCTAAAGTGAGTTTTTGTTCGGGAAAACTCCAGTGAGTGTCAGGAAAAAGAGGACAGCAGTTTCATACAGGGAGGGAGGGAGAGAGAGAGGGAGACAGATAAAGTCCTTGGCAATTATCCTGGATTCAAATCTGTAATTAATGTTAGTTTATCTTCCTTTCAGTTTAGTGGGAAGGTAGCGAAAGACAGATTGTAGATCTCCTGCGTTAATTGTAATCTCAGCTGAATTGTGCCTTGTAAAAAAACACTACGGCACAGGGAAAATCAATGGCGTCTGATTACTCTCTATGATTCAAGAGCTCACTTGATAAAACACGCAGCGAAGGCGACTTTAAACCTTGTGTTTCTGCTGCTCCCATGAGACGAGCAAGTTTTGGGCCAAACCTGGCAATTCATCAAGTTCTTTAAAGGAGAGGTTGTTGTTGCTGATTGAACCCTTAATTCAAAATGACAGAGAAAATAATATCATTCAGCTTGATCTATGATTTAGATGAAATGTAGTCATGTCTTGCGAGGTGGCTGCTTTTGGAAACCACCACAATAACTTGAAACCAATTGATCCTTATTTCTCCAGGGTTTTTGTAGATCTTTATAGTTTCAGAATGTTGTACATTTACAGTATTTTATTCTTGCTATTGTAAATTAACTAGCTAAATTCAAAACAAATGGTTATGGGGTTATGCTTAAAAAGGAACTATATATTGTTTATGAAGTTTTATTATTTTTTAACATTGTTTGATGTCACACAGTTTTACTGATGTTTTCTGGATCTGGGATCATTTCAGCTTTCAGTTGTATTGCTGTTAAGGAGGGTCAGGTGGCTCACCGATATCATCAAAAATATCTTAGATTAACAGATTAGATTAACAAAGGTCTTACGGGTTTGGAACGACACGAGGATGAGTAATTAATGACAGAATTTTCATTTTTTGGATGAACAAACCCTTTAAAATTGACATTGTTGAAACTTTTCTTTGTGTTGCCATTCAAACGTTTAGAGTCACTAGGATTTTTTTTATGTTTTTACAAGTCACAAGTTGTATTTATTTTATTAAGAATACTGTAAAAACATTTACTTTGGGTCAAGTTAATGCATCTTTGCTGAGTAAATGAGCTAATTTATTTTTAAATCTTTCTTGACTCATCACAGTCACTTTTTAGTCAGTCATCCAATCACAGTGGAGGAAGGGGCGGGGCAAATGCCACACTGATCAGCTTCCACATCCTGCTTGTACAACAGCAACAAAAAAATAAGTAAATTTGAAACAAAGTCCAGAGCAAGTACTTTATATTGTGGTGAAATTATTATATTCATAAATATTTAAAGCACCTTAAGTTAAAAAAAAAGTGCACAACTACATAAAATACACACTATGTTGGCATATGGAAGAAATATAAAAAGTTAGCCCGAGTTTTTAACAGATAGAATTTGCAGGTATCATTGTTATGAATACATTATGAGGGAGGTCAAACTGGTTCAGAGCCAGACAGGTAATTCTCTTTCCTTGTTTTTGTCTCTCTCACTTTCACACAGTTTCTCTCTCTCTGTCTCCTCTGCTGTTGAGAGAAAATTTTGCTGACTCCAAACCTTTCCCTCAGAGAAAAATGGGGATCCAAAAACAATAGCACAAAATACAATTTGCATCTGCGCCCCTGAGCCGGTGGGATTTAGTGTTCCCTCACGAAACTCCAGCCTTATTTAAACTAGAGCCATAGTCTCCCAATACTGCAAATTTCACCCCTATCTCTTTTTATGAGCCTGGAGGATCTGTTTTGGTTTTGTAGCACATTAATATCATAATAGTATTGTTGTGATTGTGATGCAGTTATTCACTGCTGTCATGATGCAAGAGGCCTGGCTTAGTATAGCTTTACTTCCTATAAAGCAACAGTGGAGTTTCGGGAAAATAAAAATGCCATTCATTTTCTACATAGGGAAATATTTGTTTTTAACTGGAAGTTATAAACCTCTAAAGACAGACGTACTGTGAGCTCAGAGGATGTTTAATGGTATATGCTACTATTGTCTGATGTGCTCTATCCAGATTATGTCTGAAATAATTGTTGTAATAGCACAAAGTCTTGGTGAAAAGCTACATTACTCATGAAAAAAAAAATCCTCCAATCAGAGAGTTGTAAACTCTCGGTGATCGCTGAGCTAAACAAACTTCCATGAAGCCCCGCAAATGCCAGGAGTGATTCTGCCTCCTCGTGCTTTCAAAACTTGCGTATTTTTGTCACTTTAGTCAATTCATCAGTATTTAACAAATATTATTGTCTTCTGCTGCAAAACTAGATACGTTCATGTGTGCTTTTTTTGGTAAAACCAAAGTCCATCTATTTGGACAAGACATAGGAAACAGTTGCAAAATCACAAACAAAAAAATAATTATTTTCAATTTTAGTTTTTGGGTGACATTCCTTTAATGGATTAATTTGAGTAGTTTTCTTTATTTAGCACATGCAAAGTAATTACATTCAGACCACTGTCACCGCTCATTGCATACAGACGTAGTTGACAACGACTTGTCAGCCGTAGATCACTGACAAGCTACACGTTGCGTGGGTAATTCAAGGGCGCAGCTTGTCAGTGATCTACGGCTCTGTTCATAAGCTGGCTGTATTTAAAAACAGCTGACGGAGATTTACCGCTAATCAAAGAACCGGGTTTACTGACGAGATGCGCATAAGGTATCGTTCGATATATATCGCCCAGCCCTACTTTATAGTAACATTTAATGGGCACATATTTAATGTGCAGTTTAAGCACCAAACACAAAAAAATTATGTTAACCCTGTTCATTTAGGCAGGACTGAGGCAGCTTTTGTGGACGAGTAATGTTCCTGTTTTGGGAAGATGACCGTCGCAGAGTTGTTGACCAGGCTCCGCTACCTGAAAGGGGGTGGGGTCCCCATTCCGCTTCCGCGATCTGGTGCTCCCATGTCCCATGTCTCTTCAGCGATGCGGGTGAGAGTTCTCCGCCACCCAGAAGCAGTCATCCGTCACATCTTTGCCTCAGCCTGCTCGTCGCTGAGGTCGCCCCCCCTGCTGCCACCCCCGCCCTTCCGCAGCCAGCAGTAGCAGCCTTCACATCGGCAGCGTCGAGGAGCCAGCCGCTGGGTTCCCGCCCAGCCCGTCCAGGCCCCTACCAAGCCGGGTGGAAAACGGAAGTGCAAGAGGCCCTAGGACAGGTGACCCAGGGATGGAAGGAGCTGTTCTTCAAGAGAACGCACCACTCCCTCCCCCGGAGGAGGGCTGGGCAGAGAATCCTTTGTTTTGTTTTTTACACCAGCCACTGGCCTCATGGTCAGTGGTACCCAAAATGTTGACAAAAGAGCAGTTTCTTCTATCTCTGGGTCCCCTGAGGGGACGAGGTGTTGTGGACAGGCCTGTAAAAGAGCTTTTGTTACACACTCACTCTCCTCTCATTACAGGCACCAGTTCAAGGGCCGGGAGGACGAGCCAACGGACTACCCGCCATCACTTCTGACTGAACGCAGGTAAGTTGCACACACTCAGACCCCGCTTCGGCCCGCCTGAGTCGGGTCCCTGCGTTCCCCCTTGCTGGCCCACTGCTGGCAACCCGTTATTCCCGATGGTACCACTAGCTCGGTTCTTAGATGCCTGAAGCAGGCTCAGACCGTCTCAGAGGATCATCCGGAGCATCCGGCTCAGCTATGCGTTTCAGTTCGCCCGGCACCCTCCCAGGTTCAGCGATAGACTTGAAGGACGCGTACTTTCATGTTTCGATCCTTCAGCGACACAGGCCATTCCTGAGGTTCGCGTTCGAAGGCCAAGCATATCAGTACCGTGTTCTGCCCTTCGGGCTCTCCTTGTTGCCCCAAGGTTTACCAAAGTAGAGGAGGCCGCCATGACTCTGTTCAAGGAGCAAGGGGTTCGCATTCTCAACTACCTCGATGACTGGCTGATACTAGCACAGTCCCCGGCTCAGACTGTTGGGACTTCGGATCAACTGGGAGAAGAGCAAACTCTGTATGGAGTTGGACTCGGTCGCCCAGACAGCGCGCCTCACGCAGAAACACGCTCAGTCAATGCTGGACTGCTTGGATACGTTCAAAGGAAGGATGGCAGTTCCGCTGAAATGTTTTCAGAGGCTCTTGGGGCATATGGCTGCAGCCACAGCGGTAACACAGTTAAGGTTGCTCCATGTAAGACTGCTTCAGCACTGGCTTTACAATCGAGTCCTGAGGTGGGCGTGGCGACGCGGCACCTTCCGGGTTTAAATAACACCAGCCTGCCGCCAAACCTTCTCCCCATGGTCGGATTTCTCTTTTCTCCGGGCAGGAGTGCCTCTAGAGCAGGTTTCCTGGCATGCTGTTGTCTTCACAGATGCCTCTACCACCGGGTGGGGGCCAAGTACAACAGGCATGCAGTGTCAGGGGTTTGGATGGGACCTCATCTGCATTGGCATATCAATTTCCTCGAGCTGCTAGCAGTACATCAAGCTCTGGGTCGTCTCAAGAAGCACCTACAGGGCTGTCACGTACTAGTCCGCACGGACAACATAGGGAAAATTTTTCCCCAGTGAGCCTTCTAGCACAGTTCCTGTGCAAGGTCAGGGAGGACAAGGAGCAGGTCCTGCTGGTAGCACCTTATTGGCCCACCAGGACCTGGTTCCCCGAATTTATGCTTGTGACAGCCCCTCCTTTGCCGAATCCTCTGAGGAAGACACCCTGTGGCACCCACCTCCAGACCTCTGGAAACTCCATGTCTGGCCCCTGGACAGGACGTAGAGGTTCTAAGTGACCTACCCCAAGCGGTAGTTGACACGATTTCTTCTGCGAGAGTGCCTACTACAAGAGCTGCCTACGCATTGAAATGGAACCTGTTCGTCGAGTGGTGTTCTTCTCAACGAGAGGACCCCCAGGGATGCCCGATCAGAGTTGTGCTTCTCTTTCTGCAGCAGGGATTGGAACAAAGGCTGTCTCCCTCCACCCTTAAAGTCTATGTGGCTGTTATCGCTGCACACCACGACCCCATAGATGGTAGGTCCATTGGTAAGCACGACCTGGTCATCAGGTTCCTTAGGTGGCCCAGGAGATTAAATCCTCCACGGCCCCCTACAGTATCCTCTTGGGACCTGTCTCTTGTGCTAAGAGCACTACGACAGGTCCAATTTGAGCCTTTGCAGTCAGTCGAGCTTAAGTTTCTTTCTATGAATGCTTTGCTCCTGCTTGCATCGGTCTCCATCAAGAGGGTAGGGGGCCTGCAGGCATTTTCGGTCGACGAATCTTGCCTAGAGTTCGAGCCCGAGGATTCCCAGGTAACACTGAGGCCACAGCCCGGCTACGTGCCAAAGGTTCCCACGACTCCGTTCAGAGACCAAGTGGTGAACCTCCAAGTGCTGTCCTCGGAGGAGGCAGACCCAACCCTGATGTTGCTGTGTCCTGTCAGAGCACTTAGATGCTACGTTGACCGGACACAGAGCTTTAGGACCTCAGACCAGCTCTTTGTCTGTCACGGTGGACGGCAGAAGGGGCCAAGCAGAGGATGGCCCACTGAATAGTGGATGCCATCACCCTGGCCTATCAAGCACGGGGTGTGCCCCGCCCCCTCAGTGTACGAGCTCACTCGACAAAAAACGTGTTCCCCCGGCAGTCTGCCGTTCATGAAGGTTCAATCACCTCCTATATTCCATATGCATTGAAAGTTCATGATAAATGTGTATCCGTCTTATTCCTCCTACAGGAAGGCTGACTTCCGCACGTCTCTTAGACATTCCAGTGCTCCAGTTTGTGCAGTGCTGGTATCCCGTGGTTAGAGTCCCAGCCTAGAGGCCAAACACTGGGGGCTTGGAAGACTCCCACACGGCGCTGAAAGGGGCAGCGTTTTGGTAGGGATCCCTATTCGCCGGTCAACGACATGACTTGGAGTTTACGACTGAAATGGAATGTCTCGTTTACGTATTGTAACCCTCGTTCCCTTAAGAAAGGAACGGAGACGTCCCGTCGCCATGGATCTGTACCGCCGCTAGGGGGCCGTGTCACCGGCTTGACTCCTCAGCGAAGAACTAATGAATGCTTAATCCGCTGCCTACTTATACTCGCGCTGCGATCAGATGCAGCTGGATGTTAATCAGCATATGCCAATTTAATTGGCGTGTTTTCATACACGCAGAGTAGATTGCCCATCTCAAAGCGAGATTCCTATTCGTAGGTCACCGACGTGACGTCTCTGTTCCCTTCTTCAGGGAACGAGTTACAATACGTAACCGAGATGTTCTCAATACAGATAGTAAAATATCTGATTTCTACCATTTGGGTCAATACGGAAAACAGTAAGTGGAAAGTGCTTATTCTTAATAATCAAAATAGATGTTAAAATGAATGAAATCTTAAAAATGGGCTGAATTTTCTTCATGCATAATTTACTTATTTTATTTTAAATTGTTTTGATTTTGGGAGTGACATTTGACCTGGGCATGTTTTTGTGAGATATACTCATATCTTCCATTGACATTAGAGCAAGCTGGACATTCCATCGTGTTCCTGCTGTGTGCGGAGACAGACCGTTGAGATCAGCAAGTTAATCGGTGATGTGCATGATACATTAAGTCAAAAGTGTCTTTTCTGAACATGAAATGTGAAGGCTATGAAATGAAAGACAGCATATATCGCCCCATTGGCTATGTCACATTGACAGGTACGGGGACTTTAATGAATTCTTTACCGTAATGAAACAGCCTCACGGTCAGGTGTGCCTGCTAGCTCTGTCCTGTTGCGAGACGTCTCTCAAGGGGACAGATGGTGTGAGTCTCCAGACCTTACACTGGATCCGTGGGTCTAACGAGGACATGAGGATTCTTTAAAACAATGGGGCACCATCTGGGAGCGGTAAGGGGGACTTGTTAGCTGGCTAAGGACCCTGTACTGTGTCATCCTGCCTCCCGTCAATGAAGTTAATGACCACACACAGCGTGTCTGAGAAACACCACCATGTTTTTTATTAGATTTGGCTAAGGCAGCCACAGGGGCTCCGACTGAAGCTGTTTTGTGTCCTCTACTGCACAGATAGATTGAAGGTTTGATTGTCTATCAAAAGAGATCTTTGATGTGAGAAATAATCACACTGCAGCAGCCTAACACGATCTCCTTCCTCACTGATCTATTCATAGAGAGTTTGTGTGATCATAAAAAGCAGATGATCATCATCAGATAAGGACCGCAGTTTTATTTATTTATTATTAGCGTGTTGGGTTTTAAATTGTGGATCAATGCAGAGCCAAGCACCTCTGTGAGTTACACAGTACTTTATTGGAAATTAAATGAGGAAAATGGCAAAGACATGGATGACCTACTTCTTTTGGGTAATCCAGGATGTGCTGAATGGCTCCAGTTATCAGTTTAGAAGAGAGACGAAGCTAAAAAAAATGGAGGAATCTTAATTGAAATGGTGTTGTGTGTCATTCATTTGTATGGGGGAAGTATGAATAGCTGTCATTGAGTCAGACAGAGAGAATTGAGGCAAGATATAAAAAAATAAAAAAAAGAGTGAGGCAGCGGTACAATGTTAACATTCCTTAAAGTGAGGTGACACAGACCAATAACTATCCTTCTGAATGTATCCAGTGATTCAGTACTGGGAACCATCCATCGGAAAATGGCATTTTCTTTTAAGTGAGCAGCAGAATAAACATGTCAGTTCAGATAATGTGACATACATCGTACATTTAAACAGCAGGCACTTTTATCTTGTATAAATACAGCAATGCACTAGGAATTTAACATGGAGACAGCAGTATAGATAAGATAATCATGCTTTAAGTGTTGAAAGTGAACAAATTCTCATTAAGCATTATGTAATGTTTGTAATTTAGAATGAAAGTTTTTATCGAGTGGTTCTTGAATGTGCTCTGCAGAATATGTTTATATGTGAATCAAAGCCTAAATTAAATCTGTTCATCAAATTAAGTGAAAATATCTTTTCATAAGACTTGGAATAAACTGCTTGATTCATATGGATTTATTTATAACTATGCAAATATGTTTTACGTAGCATAATTTTACATAACTAAAGTAAATTAGAAAACTACTTGTGCTGCATTTTGTTTTGAATTTTGAATAAAATGCAGTGGTCGCCTCTGATTAAGAAAAAAAGCCATAGTTTGTTTATATAAAGAGATTTTTTTCATTTGTATTTATCCCTTTATTTATTTGTAGGGGTGTCCCGGTTTTCATAGTCAAATCATATGTTTGGGGGTGGGGCAAAATCAGGCACGAAAATCCCTTACCCTTTTGGATGGTATTTATTGATTATTTAAAACTTAATATAAAGTGGATTTGAGCCATTTCAAATCGTGAAATCTGATGGTTCCTAGACCGTGCGCGCCATTTCCCTCATTCCTCTTTATTTTCAATAGAGCCGCGCAGTTTAAAATCCAAAGCAGGAAATTATTTTGTAACTGACAGCGCCTTCATGGTTCCTTAGTAACAGCAGACGCTAAAAAGGCGCGAGCGTTTCCCACTCATTTTTTGACGCTTCATGTGAATGTACCCTGAAGAGAGCAGGTTACATTCAATGCTAAAGTACCGTTAATACTAATACAAACATTATTTTTGCAGTAGGAGGAGTGTGTTAGGGCAGAACGATGCAGCTCTGGTTAAACAGCTGGATGCTGGGTTGAAATGTAGCTGGATTTGGTCGTGGCTTCAACTGGACGGCAAGGTCTCAGTAAAGGGGCAAGAGGTGTCCTTTTATTTAAGGGATGTACATATGTCTTCAGACAAATGTCAATACAGTATTTCTTCAGAACCTGTGCTTGGCTTATTATTCCATTCAACTTATTTGGCTATCGTAAAATTGGCAAAGGGAAACTTTTAACAAACATGTTTGTTTGTTTTTTCTGGCACGCTCTTTCTGCAATAGCAAATAGCATTTTTAGTTGATGGTATGTTTTTCGATAATGGTAGAAAATACTTATATTGTTGATTTTTTTTTTTTGCCCCAAAAAAAACCCCAAAACTTTTTTTGTCAATCGTGATGGAAGAGTAAAAGAGTTAAGTTACAGCATGTCCCCTAATGAGGCCATAATATTTATTCTGTGGGAGTCTCCCCATCAGAGGCCACATCACCCCTCGAACACCCTTCTCAACTTTTTCACCCCTCACCCATTTTCATGCCAGTAAAATACATTACAAAGCATCGTCAGACATTGGACAGTCTTAAAGGGATAGTTCACCCAAAAATCAAAATGTGATGTTTATCTGCTTAACTCCAGGGCATCCAAGATGTAGGTGACTGCTTCTTCAGTAGAGCTCAAACAATGTTTTTTATCTCAAGCTATTGCAGTCTGTCAGTCATATAATGTCAGGCACATTCTTCACTCAAAAACGTGCAGAAACACGGCAGCTAAAATGCATGTCATTGCATGAAGAACATGTCTTTAAAATGACTTTATTCAGAGCTGCGCAGAAACGTTTGAGCATTCGGGGCATGTCAGTCATAATCATTATTATTATGCATTATTGTTTGTCACTGTACAATGAAGCACACAATGATGAGTTACAATGTAACTCAACCAAATCACCTTCGAGATAAATAATGTATAGACAATACATTATAAACCAGCTGAAATGTTTTGAAATGTCTTGTATTACCCTACTTGATCGAAGAAAAAAATCACTCTGTCTGCGTCAATTTGAGTCTTATTAAAGATTCAAATCCCTGCCGCCAAGATGCTCCTCTGTTAGTCATGGATTTTGGAAAGTGAAACTTAAATCTATAGGGTTGTTTGGATTTATTCACACACATTAAAATAGCATCACCATAATAGACTGTATATTCAAGTGCCCCTATTATGCCATTTCAAACATGATCGTTCATGCAGTGTGTCATGTAGCTGTATGTGAACATAAAACTATCTGCAAAGTTGTGACACTGACAGTGCACGATAAGTTAAAGTTATTGTCTATCAAAAAAAATAGTCGGCTCATATTCGCCTAAACGAGTCGTCAGCAATTAAAATCTTTTTTTGTTACAGATCCACGTCACTAAGTAACATATTTGCATATTGTCCACCTACTGTACATTCTACGTCCCGAACAACTTGTCCCGCCCACAAACGGTACAATTTCCACGTTGATTACATCATTTCAAGAAGACGCTGTATCCTGGGAGAGTAAATTTGTGTTATATGCCCTTCTGAAAGATGAATCTACAAAGAATGAGTGGTTAACATCCCTAGTAATGTCAGAAAGGCGGCGGTAGACCAATCATAAAGGACTGCGCCATCTGACCAATCCCAGCAGAAAGGGCTCACGGAGAGCTCATTTAGAAATGGGGTAAAATTAAATCTAAGTGTTTTTTGACCTTGCATACATGTAAACCTGTTTTAAGAGACTCATAAAACATTATTAGCAACTTTTAAAATGTCATAATAGGGGCACTTTAACGTATTTGGAGAAAACTAATAGTTTTATGTGAAATCAGACAATTAAGGACCCCCATATTGCCAATATAGCATGATCATAACATAAAATTAAACTGTGAGATTGGGAGTCAATTGTGGACTATTCGGGAGAATGGCCCCTATTTAGTTGATTTGAGATTAGTTTTAAAATTTTTATTTATTTTTGTTATTTGACAGATCACACAAGATGTGCAGCATTTTGCCTGAGAAATAATAAAAGGACACGTTTTCACTTATAATGTGTTCTACATTTCATTTTGTCAAAAAAAATGTCAGAAAATTCTATAGAGAAACCAGTATTGTGAACTGTATCGCATTGTCAGTTGAGTGAATCGTTGCATCCCTAATTTATTTTTTGTCAGTGCTCCATATGTCTTACATGCATTGGCATACCGGTGCTGCTTCAGTGAAGTCTGTCAAGTTTAACAGGGGCTTGTTTGCTGTCAGGTTGAAACCTTATGCAAAATAAAAGCAGCTTTCAAATTTATACTTATGGTTTGATTTGAAGCGGTTAATACAAAGCACATCTCATGTTCAGGACAGCTTGGATTGTGTACGTTTCTTGCAGCAGCTCTCATTTTGTGTGTCCTGTCATTTCTTAGACACTTTCACATCATCAAAGCATATTGATATAAACAGCATTGTACCATCCTACGTCGGAGTTTCAGATAAAGTTACTCAAGTGCTGTAGTTAAAACAATGCTGCGTTTGTTTGATACAGTCTTGCAGACCCAAATATGTATACCTCTATAGAGCAGTTGTTTTGGAGTTTGCTTATGGAGGAATCTGTTATGCTGATGAATTGGCGAACCTGCGAAGCATTTTAATATGCTTAGAGTCTGTGTGCTTAAGTGAAAGAAAATCACATACAGTTTCAGTTTGCCAGACAAACTCCATGTGTGATCGCTGTGTGATCGCACAGCATTTTAGCATCCCGTGTAGAAAAGCCTATTTCAAGGTCAGTGATTGATGACTGCTCCACAGAAGCTATTTGAGAACACCCAGAAAGTGGTTTAGGTCTGATTGAACTACAAACCCTTAACTTCTGCTTTTGTGAGTTCATAAGAAACAAAAAAATAAGACAATAATCAGCATGCTGTTACATGTACAACATTATCTTTTTCGTTTTTTACAATGGGTTCTGGGGACTCTGAGGTGTCTCTATAATCATATACGTATATACCATACCCATGTTATTTAGTATTATTCATATACTACTGAAGTATTTATTCATATTTTGAATTGGCTTTTATTTTTAAAAGTCTGTTTTTAGCTATTATGCCGACCGCAGTTAGAACCAGCTTCCAGAAGAGATCAGATGTGCTAAAACATTAGCCACATTTAAATCCAGACACCGAACCCATCTGTTTATCTGTGCATTTATTGAACGAGAACAATGTTACATCTGAACAGACTGCACTGTATTTTTTGTAGAAACATCTTCTATTTTTAACTCTTTTATTTTCATTTTAAATAATTTTTTTAATCAAGTTTTTTTTTTATTTGTGTTATTGCTGATTATTTTTTATTTCATTTTATGATTATTTGATTTCCTTTTATGCAAAGCACTTTGAATTACCGTTGCGTATGAAATGCAGTATACAAATAAACCTGCCATGCTTTATTTATTCATAAATATCACATAAATGTTCATTCAGAAATATCAATATATATTCCTATTAAACCTTAATGTATGTTTATTTCAGGTTTGGTTGAAGTAATTTTAGTATTTTAAATTATTCTTCATGTGAAATTGATTGTCAATCAGTGTTGCTTCCTAAGTGAGCAGTTTGATTTCACAGAAGTGTGACTGACTTGGAGTTGTTTAAGTGTTCCCTTAATTTTTTTTGAGCAGTGTATTTATATTGATATAATTTATATTAGATACAAATTGAATGTATAAATATCATATTTTTCTTAAATATACATGTATGTATTTATTTATATATACATAACAAATATTCCACGCACACACACACACACACACACACACACACATATATAAAGTAAACAACAAGAGCAGGAGAGAGCAGGTAAGACAACAGGTAAGTATGAGCTAGGCAAATGGCAAACTTGAGTCCAGATTTGTAACGAAGACTCGGTAGACGGCAGATCCATTTGCAACTGTTAAATGTCACTCTCATAATCATACATGCTAGGTCTTACAGGGGCAAACATACACAGC
>JAUCMU010000097.1:3602939-3615918 GCA_032275025.1 Enteromius treurensis | reverse complement strand
GGGTAGGAACTTAAAACTCTGGAGAAGGTTCCCGCTGATGACGGTCAGACAGCGCCACAGAGGACCGCCTTACAACAAGATTAAATAGATTATTTTTTTAAGGTGTATACATAAAAAAACAAAAAAAGGAAACTGTATTTCAAGTGCAGTAAATTTCAACTACAGTAAAACTGCCCACCCCTATTTACAACAATGAATATGTACAACTATGACTTAAAAAAAAAACTCTTGAAAAAAAGATGGCCACAGTGTTTAGAACAGTCCATAAACAATATTAGAAATGCTTTTAAAGCTCAATAAACTGCTTCTTATCTTCCATCTTCTATAGGAGTTTCAGACTCAACAATATAGATTTCTTCTGTAGCACCTAATATATCCAAACACCAATACACCCCCCCCCACCCAACTCACACATGACCCACCTGAAAGAATCGCTCAGACAATCTTCTTCAATCTTTTGTGATAAAAGAGCAGACATATTGATAAACAGCAGCAGACGGGATAGATCTGCAGTGACTTTGCGGGAGGAAATTGTGGTGAACTGAGATTGTCCGTCACACAGCAGTCTGAGCTGCCGATAATGGAGAAAATGTGTTTGACATTGTTCAACACGACAGAGCAATCACTTCAGATGGCACTTGATTCCGCTATTCTTCTCTGCACCCGCGTCTTTCTCCTGTAACGTGCGCCGTCTTTGCTTTTGCAGGAGCCGTGGAGCTCACGCTTGGGACACGCTGTCATGAATCCCAAATAAAGCACCAAAGAAAAACCCTAAAGACTGGCGACTTTTATGCAGACAGTTTGGGACACTCTTTGTCTTTGTACATTGCTTGTGATGTAAGGACAGAGTTCAACACAAATGAACTAATTAGCGAGCGTAGGCTGAAAAACACTCTCTGCTCATTTCCCCCAAGTGGAGATATGAAAATAATGATGACTGTGCAGTATTTGCATGCATTTTGTTCTGATTTATTTAAAGTCTGTATCGAAAATCCCCCAGAATTTAAATGTTTAAAGTTTTTCGAATTAATATAATGTTTAAGGGGAGACACTGAAGGCAAAAACCCTGTTTTTAATGCACCTGTTAAAATTGAGATTTTGGGCTGTTTGGATTTTTTTTGACTAGTGGAAAGAAAACATCCAAAAGACACTGTTAAGTCTTTGTTTTATAGCACTTTATCAATAGATTTCTGGGGCCGCACCTTTTCAGAACATATGCTTTTGTACTTATTCGGTTCAAATTTGTGCACTTTAAGTACCAACACTGTATGTACCTTTAAGGTACCAAAATGAATCCTTTAGGTACAAACATGTGACCAGTGTTTTGTACTTGTTTTTTGTTAAAGGCTGTTTCCTCAAAATTAGTTTTTTCTCTCCACTTCAGTAGTACGTACACTCACCAAACTTTACATTTCATCCCTGTCTATATTCTGAAGGTTATTACAGAGGGACTTGTTCATATGTAATTTTCTTGATAATGTACAACTTTTTATTCCCTCCAAAAAACTGTCAAAATATATTGTTTTCTGTCTGCCTGTATTTTTTTTTAATTATGGAGAGACTAAATGAGAGACATCAAATTCCCTCTTTAAAAAAGATTTTAAATGATCTTTGGATTATTCTTGGATCATGCTGGAGAACATGAGGAACATGAGGATTTATACACCGTCTTCATTTTTGAGTGCTGTTGTCAGGGAATATTGAGAAGTTCTAAAAATGTAATATATATATAAATATATATTTTTCAATCAAATTGAACTACATTAAATAAGAAATTAAATTAGCCTTTTTATAAGACTTTTAAAGCACCTGTGTGTGTTTGGGTAGACGAGCTCGTTTATCAAAGCCAAAGTTTTTGTCACTGTCAAATAAAAGTAAGAAAAGATGTTTTGTTTTTTTCCTCCTTCCATCTGGGTGTGCTCTGCCCTCTCGCTGAGGGAACGGCACAGCTCTGTTAGTTCTAGGGCTCCCCTGCTGTGTCTGCTGCCTCCCAAGGTTTTCTTCCTCTGTATCTTTGTTTTTCACATCAAGGTTCTTCCAGACTTCTGAAAGAAAGAAATACAACTGTAAAATATTGCTCAATCTTCATGCCCATCAATTTGTATGACACACTTTCCGTAACATTTAAGTTAGAATTAGCAGTTTTTCAGACTGTTTTTATGCAGTACAAACTGTTTTACATTGTTTTTGTTATTTTGTTGTAATACAACAGTTTATAGGATTAATCTGTAACACTTTATTTTAGGGTCTCTAGTTGCTTATTAGCATGCATATTACTAGATTATTAGCAATTAAGCACATGTGAATGTCTATTTCCACATGACCTTATTCTATATCCCAATACCTTAACTCACTAACTATTAATAAGCAGAAAAATTTCAATTTATTGAGGGAAAAGTAATAGTGAATGAGCGTTTCCTATTTGAAAGTGTTACCGATTTGTCTTTAAATTAATTAATTGCTTATAAATTGCATGCTGACTGGTAACACGGACTTTAATAGTGTTTTAATCTAGATTACAGTTAATTCCTGTTTAGTCATAATACATTTAATAATGATAATTCATGTAACTTGAAAATGAACTCATACCAAAGATGAGATGAGTTTGTTTCTCTATTATAACAGATGTGGGTAAATTCTGCATTACAAAGCATGCTCAGCAGTGGATCCTCTGTAGTCCAAACAGCTGATAAGAACATCACAAAGATTCACAAGTAATTGAAACAAATGGACAAAAGTTGCATGTTTGTTAGAAACAAATCCATCTTGAGTCCTCTAGCCATAATATTGCTATCTCCAGTGAAAAAGCGATCTCGTCTGATTCAGAAGAGCAAGATGCACAGATCAAGCACTGTTTACAAGCAGAAACAGTTCAAAACAAATATGTATGTGCGGAATGATATGAACAACAACAGCAGATGGATTTTTTCACTGGAGGAAGCATTTTTGTGGATTTTTGGACTATTTTAGCCAGACATTATAAGATAAGATTTTTCTTATAAACACAGTTTTTTCTTTACTTCACAACATATAAATTGCTGTGCACCCATTCACTGCAGAACATCCGTTACTGAGCAACCTAAATTTCTCCACATCTGCACCAAAAACTAGAAAAACTCATCTCGGATGCTCTGAGAGTGGGTACATTTTTAGCAAATTTGTATCTTGGGATGAACAGATTTTTTAAAGCTACGTAGTAATGAATAATATACTGTATGCTGTACAGTGTAGTTCACTGCTAGTTACTGATACAGTAGTGCCTTAATTAATGTTTACCAATCTTTAATGAACCATACTAAAAATACAATGATAAACTTTGTTCTCTTTAATTGTGTATGGTGGAGTCTAATTAATGAGATTCACTAAAGGATCAGGGAAAATAGTGTTTAAGTCACACATTTCCAACAGATAGTGTTATTAATAGCAGTCTGTTAGCCTGACTGTTGCAAGGGATTCTGGGTAATGAACGGCAGCTCTGCTTGGGGGTTTACTGGAACAGATCCAGTAAAAGAATCTCAGACCGGACACCTGCTCAAACATCTGTGAGCTGTGACCTCTGTAGCTCACCTTTACTCTATCAGAACAGACGAACCCAAGCCAACTTACACACCAAACTGCTCATCTGCACAGAGATGCCAACACAAACAGACCTGATCACATTTGCACAAGCATACACGTGCAGAGTATTGCAGGGTGGGAATGAAAAAAAGTCCTCTCCGAGCATTGCTGTTGTAAAGGAAGCAACCAGCTCTTTCTCTAGAGCTCTATCTGGGCCGCAGACTTGTGTCAGGCATCTTTAAATGCCGTGTCGCCGCTTACGCCGCACTGCACTTCACATTTGCTTTTTCCTCAATCTGTGAAAGAGAGAGGATGATTTCTGTGTTCATAGTGGATGGAGAAGTGAATGGATTGTGTGCACTGAATACAGATGAGGAGTTTCATCTGTAGAGCGGAAGAGAGAGCCACTGTGGCCCTTCATCTTCTCTGCTCTCTGACTAGATGTGGACTTTACCAAAAACATCAGGGGCATGTTTTACAGAAAGGTAATATTGGGGTTTTTGTTGTCTTTTCTAAAGTGGAGAGATGTTAAGTACACAAATACTCTCTGGTGCAGTTTTACCTTAATGGACATACAGTATTAGAGCCCTTTTTTTAGGTTCAGTTTCCTTCCTTTCTACGTAGAATCTCATATTATGTACAAAAAAATCCTTTATCTCATACAATAGTACTTTTCAAGTAAATGAATTTGATTTTAAATTGCACTGTTTAATGGATTTGAATACTTAAATCTGTAATTATGCATAAGCAATTATATCCAGCTAATCAATTCTAAAAGCAGTGTGTGTGTTTATATTATACTAGTGTATATAAGTTACTAGTACAGTAATCTTTATAGTTACTGTTCTTGGTTTGATCTGACCTTTCTTGTGTTATGAATGATTTATAATGCAGTGTTTTATTCAGTGTTACCCAGATGTTTTCCAGGGAGGAAATCTGTGGTCTTTCCAGTATTTTTGCCGCTTCTGTTCAGAAAATGTTTTATATTCAATTGGTCAACTTTACATTTGATTTATTTGAACCTAAAGAGGGTTTCTGCAGCGCTTGGGGAAAGTGGCACTGTTAAAATTCTCCCTATTTAAAAATGTTTAGACATTTCATCGCTAACAGCAGCTGTTTGTCGTACCTGTCTTAGTTCTTCTGGCTCTTTGGCACCACAGAGTGGCATTAAGCAGCTTTCTGTCCTTCCCTTCATCTCACTCAGCTCTTATCGACGAGAGGGAATGGGCCTCGGGGTCTTGGCCTCTGATGAGAAATTGCCCTCATCCCTTGGGCACCTGAACAAGCCGTGGCCTTCTCCTACCCAACATCCCCCTCTGTCTCCCCAAATATGCCTCCGCTTTCATCATCCGCAAAAAACAAATAGCCACAGCCAAACCTGGGACAATCATTTATTTGGCAAATTTTTTTTCAGCGACCTTACAGAACAGGACATTTTATTTGTACCTGCGTTGATAGATGTGCTGGCAGTTTTCTGATTACGACGCAATTCGATCAGGCTTCTGTGAAAGTAATAAGAATAAATGTTCCACTGTAAACCTGCAGGTACAGACACAACAACTCTTTAGAAAATGGAGTTGGTGTGAAGGGAGTTTCAATACGAGAGACCCTTTTTTTTTTTAAAACAGTTATTTTATTTTTATTGATCTTGTGTTGTCCCCATCATTCTGTTAGCACATTACAGCCTTCTGTTATAGTCCTGATGTCTTTAGAAATATAATTTAAAGGGGTCATAATCGTATCTTGAGGAATCCAATTTTACACGCTAATTTGATATAAAACAGTTCATTGTTCTATGAAAACTAGGGATGCACTATACATAGTATCATAGCATTTTTTCCCCAACATTAAAGATTTTAATTTATTGTTATGGGTTGATAATGGCCATATATATCTGCTGATGATTGTGCATGCTTTTTTTTACATTTAGATTTATGCACTTGGCAGACACTTTTACCCAAAGCAGCTTACTCTGCATTCAGGGTACATGTTTTTATCAGTTCATGTGATCAAACCCTTCAGTTACTAGCACCACTCTGTACTGTTTGTGCATCCTTAATAAACCTGTTGCTCTGCATTTATTTATAAAAACAAGAACATTGCACATCTGTTAAAAATTTGAACAGGAAGTTCATATGCAGAGCTGTTATTGCATTTTTAACATACGTCAGACAGTATTATGGATCATAGATTGCAGTATACAGTATTCAGGGAAGTAAAATCAACACAAAAGTGGACACATTGTTCGTTTCTTTGGTGTTTGGGGTTTCAAATATGCAGTTTTCAAATGTGAAAGAACAGTGCAGAAATACAGAAAGTTAGACGCTTTCTCACTGCACTGAAAGGCTTTGATTTTGACAGATTGTGTGGTACATTTCAGCGCGATTGTTTTGTGAACCTGACACTATGTAATCTAGGCTGTTGTTGAAGTATGGGGCAGTTAAAATGACGTTTGACTTAACGGCAAACCTGCAGCTCCTAAGAAAGTACAGCAAACCACTATATGTTATTTTACATGTCAAGAGGGTGTTTACACCGCAATCTTAAATGCACAGCGGCAGCCTGTTTAATACCAAGAGTTAAGACCTGGTCACACCAAGAATAATAACGATAAAGGATATGGTTCTAAAAATTATTCTCTTTAATAAAGAATAGTCCACAACACAACTATAAAGATTAAAGAACAGAGAAACTATATCTTTGAAGTTACTTTAAAAAGATTTTTGTTTCAGCTGATGAACGTTAAAAACATTGACAGCCATTTTTATTTTATAACATTTTATTTTTTAATAACTTAAAGATTAATTTAGTATTTTTTTTAACTGGTAGTGTAGGTGGAGGGAAAAACTTTCGTGTAAATTAGAAATAAATGAAAAATAAATGTAATTTAAAAGACTAGTCTAGATAATCATGATGTAAAATGTATTAAAAGCTGATAAGGATTTAATGATGACAGCATTGGTGACAGCAGTTGTTGAGTCTTTAGTGTTTGCTGTGCTGAAGCCTCCAATAAATCCATATTTCATTTACATTCACATGTACAGTCATTTTGTTTCCCCCGGCTTCATTCATGTCAAACATTTCAAACCTCCCAACAGCAATAAGAGTGTTCAGTTAAACAGGAACCGCTGATCAATATTTACAGACAGCAGAGGGACTTGTAAGGTGTCATTTTAAAAGGCCCCACACTTATATCATGTTCACCACTGGATTAAATCTGTTTCTGCTGTACTGTGGCACAATATTAAAAATACGTTAACACTCATATATATCACTGTAGAGGGAAACGTTTTCTCAGTTCGATGGTTCTGATTTAGTGGCTTTGTGGTTGTCGGGTAGGGTGCGTAATGACCTGTTGAGGTTGTCAACGCATAATGGCTGCTTTTGATTGACAGTAAGGCAACAGTCTATTTGAGGAGTGGAGTGGGCATTTAATCGGAGTAATGTGTTTTGTCAATGCTAAAATAATTTAGGCGATAAATAGAGAGTTATTGTCGAACCACAGAGGTTGCGAGTACTGGCTTTGGATGGTTTGGGCAGTGGAGAAGCCACTGAAGTATAATTTGTCTGTCAGATTGGATTTGAAGAGAAGGTGCCAGATATTATCAGTCAAAGGCTTTGCCATCTCTGGCTCAGGCTTGCGTGGATGAATGTTCTCACGTTAAATAGGGCAGAGAGAGAGTGAGATGCTTTGAAAGACGCTCTTTGGGTCTTTGAAGGCATCATTCATGCCTTAATGGATCCTAAAAATATGATTTTGTTTTAATTAAAAAAATCGCTCTTTCTGTTATTAGAACAAACACCATACACTTCAAAGAGATCATTAGGTGACATTCAACCTTCACATAATGAATGCTTCAATGCCTGTGTAATCTTTGTGTTTGTAGACTCATCGTTACTCATTTAAAAAACACTAATGCACATTTCCCATGGTTCCAGTTGTTTTAAATCTACAGTTTACATATAAATCAAGTCATTCGTGCTGTAACAGTAAACAACATGACATCTGCATATATTTTGCAAATGCATTTGAGTTTTATAATAAAATATTTTTTTCTACATTCTCTGTAAGCTTTACCCTGATTATTTAATAATTTAATATGTTATGGAATTTTTAAAAAAGAGCTAACGGAAAGCAGACTGGATATTCTCCAAATTTGGGTCCATCCAGTAGAAGCAAATGAGGACAAAAGTGTTACAACTCTCTCCATCTTTTCAGAAATTATGTTGCTAGTTTCCTTTACATTTACAGTAGATGGGTTTTGAGTAAATGTAGATTATACATCAAATTAAACAAAATCCTAAAATTAATGCATACTTTGTAATTTACCGTGGCATTCATTAACTTGATTACAAATCAAAGTTTATGAAGTGGTATTGTTGTTGTTATTTTCCTTCATTTTCTGTCACATCAGGAGGAGGTCAGGTATATTGTAAAATATCTCCAAAGTAAGACTTAAATTTTTTTTATTTTTTTTTAAACGAACCATCGTTTTGCTTTGAAACAACAGTGGTGTTCATCTGTTTGTCCAAACAGTGAAAGACAAGGTGTGTTCATGAAACTTGTTTTTGAAATAGTTTGGTGCTATTAGTGGTTAAAAAAAATGACACACCTCGCCTTGCACTTAAATTTTTTATAGCAGGTGCACTGCTAAATGCTCAATCCTTTTGAGAGAAACAACTATTGAGCATTGTAAATTGCATTATTGAACATTCTGCTTGGCCTAAAGGGGCAGACCATGCCAGTGTGACTTATCAGTCGTCCTTATTCTACAGAATGAGAGCCTGTGACAACATGACCACAGGGCCTACAAGAAGCCACAGCAATTTGAAATGGTGCGCACCACTTTGTTCTGCAGCCCGCAGTGGTGGAAGAAGAATGTTTGACTGATTTGCGAGGCTTGTTGTTGCAGAGAACTAGTACATGTTCAAACTGCGTTGTTGTGGTTGTGAGAGGAAATAAAGGGATAGATATGAGGAAAGCGCAAGACAGAGGAGGATGATAATTGTAACTTTACTTCACCTGTACTTCAAAGCTTTTAACATAGTCAGCAGTAGGACAGTGATCTGGCCAGAAGGCTCGTATTTAAAAAGTGCTATTTAGTTTTTACAGGGTGATGCCAACTTACAGTTTCACCAACAAAATTATATCATTCCCGCAGCACTTTGTGTGCTTCAGTCCACACAAAACACTTTAACAACTTCATTGCAACACCCTTGAAAATTATTTTTTTGTAGTACACCAGTTCTACCTGAATCCAACACCAAGTTTAAACACTGGTGAAGGTATTTTTTTCAGTGCCTGTAGGCAATGCTGAAAATGATCTTTTTATGTATGGTACAGTAGTAAATATTCCCACATGTGCTTGAGGTAACTCGATATAAGTGGCACTCAGACATGGCATTGGTATGTAGTTAGAGTCAAGAGCTGCAGTATTGCAACACAATGGAAAGAATTCAGGAGGCATAATATATCTCAAGACTTGTTTTACAAAAATCTATGTTTACAGAATAATGATTAAAAGTGTTTTTTTGTACAGTCAGGTTATACTTGAGTTGCTGCCT
Organism: Enteromius treurensis; assembly: GCA_032275025.1. Taxonomy (NCBI): domain Eukaryota; kingdom Metazoa; phylum Chordata; class Actinopteri; order Cypriniformes; family Cyprinidae; genus Enteromius; species Enteromius treurensis. Next base: position 3,606,795 of record JAUCMU010000097.1, on the reverse strand, counting down.
TATTTTTTTTAAGGTTGTATTATAGGTTGATTTTTGTTTTACAGTGTTAATTTAGTCATTTTAATGCTTCAGTATTTTTCAGTTAATGGCAAACCAACTTTATTAATATTTAAGTTTTCTTAGTTTATAATTTTTTATATAATTTTTTTACTTTAGGTTTTATTTTAGCTTTTTAAGTGTATATATATATATATACACACACACACACACACACACACACACACAAACATATATACAGTATATTGTAACACTTTACATTAGGGTTCATTAGTTAACAACATTTGTTAACATGAGCTACAAGGAAACGTCTCAAGGTTATGTATGTAACCCTAGTTCCTCAAAGGAATGAGAGGCCGCGTCGACAAGACGCTATGGATGGGTCCAATGGATGGGCGAGACATCATAGGCAGATGACGTCATTGGCCAGGAAGCATATAAGCACGTGAAGTGCATTCGGCTTCAGCATCAGTGTCATGAGCGAGCGCAGGCAGGGATGCCAGGAGTGTGGTTACGAGATGCGCAGTCTCATTTCTTCAAGGAACTAGGGTTACATATGTAACCTTGAGACGTTCCTCTTCAGGAACTCGAGCCGCATTGACAAGACGCTATGGGGAACGAGATGCCCATGCCCCCAGACATGCAAATCCCTGCCTAGTGTGTGTACCTCCACTGCTAGGGCGAGAGAACAGAAGAGCCTGGAGTGGCTCGCAAGTCCAGAACTCCTGGGAGCAGAGTGATTGGGGGAAAGGCCTACAGACGAAGCCTCAGCCACATCTGTACAGATCTCCTTAATTTTAGAGACCACAGATGTGTTGTCGGTGTGCACCAACACATGTTGATCTCTTATGTCTGGGAGGAAGTATTTCAGGGAACAGGCAGTTGATGTGCCATGTGAGATGGCGACCACTCCACAGACAGCGGGGCTGAGCAGCCGTACAGTACAGTAAAATTAGTTCATTCACTGTGAGTTTACAAGTAATTAATCTATTTTTAGGAACTAATGTTAGCAAAGATGAACAAATACTGTAATAAATTCAATGTTTGTTCATGTTAGTTATACATATATGTTTGGCAATGATAGCCCAGAAAACACTTCTTCTGTTACTAAATGTGAAAATTCATAATTATCCAGTCTCTTGTAATGTGTAATGTCTTGCTTTCTTTCTCACCAACACTTTAGTATGTGGTGATATCAGGCTTGTAGAATTTATAGTATCATAGCAAGCATTTATATTTAAGTGAACATGCAGACATTATTTTTAATTAAAGCTGCACTTTAATAAAAGTCTCTTTGTAATTGCAGTGCAGCAGTTTTGCGTCTGCAAGTACAGATGACAGGAATTCAGATATCATCTGCAAGAGCGACAAGTCTGAAAGTCATCAGAGGAGCCGGAGGGCGTTCTGCGCTGAGGTCTTTCATGTTGAGGGTGTTTCTGTGTGGAAATGAGGCCACATGCATAGTTTTCCTCTTGTTTTCTATCTACCACATGACGATTAAGGCTGTGGGGGAAATAAAAAAACTGCATAAAAATAAAACATTTTACATTGAATTCACATGCTCGCTGGAGACTAGACAGACTCTAGCAGTAGGATGAGGAAGTGTGTGGAGCGAGGCGACTCTCTCTCTGTCTCTCTCTTTCACCCTTTTACTTTCACTAATAAGAGATGGCCAATTAAAGCCTTTTAGAGCCACAGTCTGATCAATACCCTCCCAAGATCTTCCTAAAGAGAGCGAGAGAAAGAGAGGGTTATATTTATGATCCCATTCCTTCTCAGTCCCCGGAGAGAGAGCAGCTATTGAAAGATTCGTATTGACTTTCCATGCAGGGCTTTCATCTTGTTTTATTGCGTTGTGGCATGGTGTAGTTTGGCTGTGGGTGATGAGGGGGTGGAGGGGAAGGGATAGGGTGTCGGGCTGAGAGAGAGAGGAGTCTGCGATCTCTTAGGCTCCACCGCTGCAGGGAGCTCCATTACAGAGAGAAGGAGACGGCCACAAGAGGAGAGCAATTTGAACAACGCCTCGTAACCTCCAAACACCAGGCTAGCAAGCACCCACTCCTGTCATCCAAGGTGCTTGTTTGCAGTTGTGTAACATGGCAGGAGTTGAATGCACACAAGGCATATTGGGCATATCTGTGTTTTGTGTGAAAGCAAAGATTAAGAAACATACTCTGTCTGCACCAAAATAGATCTAATCTATAATATTTGGAGAAATCTACCTGTTAGCGTCCTCATTTATTTCTTACCTGGCACATGTTTTTGGCAAATGAAAAATGCATTCATAAGCTCTTTTTTTTTTTTTTTTTTTTTTTTCAGTTAAATGATTTTGAAAAGTTTGCATTTTTTCTATTATGTTCACCAATGCAATATTTATTCAATTAAAAGAATAAATAAAATATTAATAAAAACTGTAATATTGCAAGCTAGTTCTTAAGAATTTGCTTAAGAATTATTGTGTTTTTAATATATTTTAAATAATTCATTTGTTTGGTTCTCGAAACAGTGTTATTATCAGTGTTGCTATCTAACATTTTTTTGAAGCTGCAATACATTTTTTTAAATCTTTGGACAAAAAAAAGCTAAAATCTGGTTCCTTTTTTACTTTTTTAAACAACATTTGTGAATTTTTGCAGCTTCGAGCAACTTTCAATACACCTTTTATCTGCAGAATGGTATAATTCTAATAACTATCAGCAGGGGCTACCTGGACAATGTTAACCAGCCAAACCTTTCCAGATATATTATATAAGTACACTGACTAATCTCTTTTTATTATTGGAAAATTTTTCAAGCATGCTTAGAGGAATTTCTGTATTCATTTGGTCCGACATGCATAAAGATATTCAGGTGGTAATGATGGTAATTTGACCATATGATTATCTGTTAAATGTTCATCATATAAACTGTTTAATCAGCACAATTTAGCCAATATTCTTTAATGCGGCATATGACTATATTAATATTCACAGTAAATTATAAATTTAAGCAGGCGGCACTTTTTTTTTTTTAAAAGATGACCCCCACACCAAGCATTTAAAGAAATAAATAAACTTTTCTTTTTTAGTATATATATTAAAGGGACTTAAACTTAAAGTTTACTCCATTCCCTGTGGGACCCAAAGAAATAGTTTCTTTCTCGATATGTTTTGTGGAAGTGGAAGGACTCCAGTGTGGTTGGAATTTCATTGTTAACATCTTATTTTGGGTTCCACAGAAGAAAGTGCAGGTTTAGAAAGGTAAGTAAATGATGATAGTATATGGAGTTTAATTAGAAAATGAACATGAACAATGAAAACCTCTCTTAGCCTAATGAACCCTGATTTGAAAGGTATACATATAAATGGTTCTGTTAAATAAGGAAGAAGGATAGAAGTCCCGTAGCAGTTGTCTGAGGAGTGCAGAAGTCCCTGGTGTGAAATGTGCACTAGCTGATCAATATTCCTGTCAGGCTGCATTAATCTCCATATAGAATGTCACCTTAATGCCAGAGATACACAGTGGTTTCTGCTGCTGGGATGCCTGTTAAAAGTATGGATCAGAGCCAGTGTTTAGCTGATGCTTCGCCTGCACTGCCAATCTCAGGGCAGTTTTGAGCCAGCATTTCACTTTTCTTTCCACTGTATGATTGAGAATAGAAATGTAAGTTTTTCACTGTTTGTCTCTTCCCGTAGAAAAGTAAACGATTTGAATAGTCTTCTGTGTCAATCATTTCAGTTTTTATTTCTTCTCAGTTATTTTGGAGAAATATGTGAAACTTAATGTGGGTAATGAAACGATCCACACACTGTTAAAAAAATCTGTAGAAATTACAGTATTACTGGCAGCTGTTTGCCAGTAACTTACTGTAGATTTAAAT
>JAUCMU010000097.1:3589223-3602301 GCA_032275025.1 Enteromius treurensis | reverse complement strand
AAACAACATAAATTTAAATCTACAGTAAGTTACTGGCAAACAGCTGCGTTAACTACAGCAAATTTTTTACAGTGCAGGGTTAAATAAAATGTAAAAGAAATTAGTCGAAAATTGGCTCAAATTTACTCACCCACGGGCCATCCCAGATGTAGATGAGTTTGTCAGGCAGTGTTTAATGGACTGGATCCATGTGAATTACTGTGATGCTTTTATCAGCTGTTTGGACTCATTCTCATGGCACCCATTCACTGAGGATCCATTGGCAAGCAAGTGACATACAGTAGTGCTACATTAATCCGGTGATTAAATCTATTAATCGTTTAATTAGCTCATATCACATCAAACTGTGCAAACTATTAGTATTGTTATAGATTGTTATCCAATATGTTTTAATGTTAACAACATCAGGATTGCGTGACTATGTGTATCTAGTTCGTATTAGCGTGTAGATGTTTCTTTACAGTCTAATCTCTCATTTTATACCATTCAAATTTCAAATTAAGAAATTCTTTAACCCAAAAATCACATTAGGTAACACTTTCTATGAAGCCTGTGTTTATAATATTTTATAAGGGTATTCTAAAGGCATTATTTTTTAATTTCTGTACTTGCTCATATATTGATTTCAGATCATATTTAACTAAAAAAAAAACTTAAAGTGCAGCTTTAAAGTAGAAAAGTTTTATGAACTTTAGTTTTATAAATGGCATTCCCATGAATGATCCTCTTATAGAATGTTTATTTTTAAAAGTGTACAAAGTAAAAGCAGTACACTATCCTGAGCAATCCAGACATCTACCTTATCAAAGGAGCGTGCACTTAGAGGCCTGTTGTGCCTCCTGCCAATTAGCATGCAACAAACAGGACTTCAGTTGTCATGGGAACTGTGATCAAGAGGTTAACTGCAGTCATTACATCTGCACAGAGTTTAATAGATTTTCATGGAACCCAAACAGTTGAGCTCTGTGTTGCAAACAAAACTTTAATATGCTCACAGAAAAGCTGGTATAATTCATGCTTGCACAGAGCCAAACAGACAGAACTGTTTTTTGTTTGTTTGTTGTTATTGTGTTTCGGTGACAACAGAACCACAAACCTTGGCGGCTATGAATAAACACGCATAGGGATCTGTAAGAAGTGCAGCGACGATTCTGTGGAGAAGTGCAATTAAAACAAGAAAAACTCACTGGGTCGCTCGTTGCCTCCATCTAAAGATTAGTGTTTCTGCCTTAATCAAGTGTGGATGAATATAGATTTTTTTAAGGGGCTTATTTACCTTTTTAGAAGTAGACTTTCTTTTTTTTTCTTCTTCAGTGTATTAGAGATATTCTTGTATCCCAGTGGCAAATGGGAAAGAATGTTTTGAATGCATTCCAGCTGAAATCCCACTTGATTAGATTTAATAAGCTTATGGGCCAATCGTAATACATTTGAAATTATATGGAAGAAACCTTTTACAAAACCCCTCCCAAAACTACAAAAGGACAATAATGCTGGTTAAAAACCCAATTTAAATACATAATGCCGATTTAAAGGATATGTAAAAATGTGTTCGTTTTACTTAAAATCAACGAATAAATATTTTTTAAGTTTACATTGCAGTCATTTTAAACTTTTAAACTTAAAATCACTTAAAATCACTTAAAACTTAAAAATTTTTATTTAAATTTCTACGTCACAGGTATTTTGTTAAATTTAAGTTTTACAAATTAATTTCTTGTGGCTTCAACCCCTTCCAGCACTTTATTTGACTACAGTTTTCCATGCAGATGTCACCTTCTGCAGTTCTTAATTAGTGATTTGTATATGTGGAAAATAAAATACCAGTCCACAATCAATAATGATGCTTCCTTCAGTGAGAAAAGTCCATCACCTGTTGAAAAAAACAAAACAAAAAAACACATATTTCAACTTACTTTTACGTTGTTCCCAAAGCTGCTCTTTTACACAAAGCTAAAAAGCATGGTGATCGTAGCTGTTAAGTTCAGTTGTTAAAAGTCTGGATTTGAACCCCATTCCCTTTTCACACTAAATGAAAGCTGTACCATTAGACTAACACATTTTATATAACCATCTCCCCTTTGGTCATGTGCTATCTGGTGACTTTTAAAAAAAGCAGTGCATGATGTGCCTGAGAATAAGCAGTTTATTTATCAGCTTCATCATGCTTCTATCCAGCACATGCCTGAAGTGACCAGGGCAAGGTGTCCATCGTCAGAATGTAAACTCTATACGCTCTTAAACTGGATGACCTTTCCTAATAACTAAAATCTTTCTTCTTGGTTTTTTTTTTTTTTGTTTGTTTGATTGTTTTTTTTTGTTTTTTTGGTCTGACGTTCACAAGAAAAAATCTGTAGAAATGATTGAAAAGTTCTTCCTGCAGCCTGGTAATGGTTTGTAAAAGGTTTTATAGTATTTCTATGGAAATGGAGCATGCTTTTCCTGATACTTGATGTTCAACCCTTGATGTCATAACACACAAAAAGCAGCAACTGCTGATCCATCTTTAAGAAAAATGGATTGCTCATGATGTCATAAAATGTAAGCCACTACATCGCCCTATTGGCATTCCCTAGTATTCCCATATATTCTATTGAATTAAAGGTGCTCTATGCGATGTTGCAGGATTTTAGCTCGATTTAATTTTTATCTCAAACCGTACGCATCACCCGTTGATCGCCTTGCTGTCTGCCCTCTGAATGCATTGGGAAAAAAACTGTACCCATTGCGTTTGCAAGATTGCATAGTGCACCTTTAATAGTACAATTTTAATGTATAGCGCGGTAAATGTTTATATGATTGTCAACCAATGGGTTGCTACATTTTATTCTTTCCGACATTGAAGCACTTGAATACAACAAGCTCATAATCATGTCTGCGTAAGAGGGAAGGCAAAATGATATTGTTTTTATCCGTATAGTATAATTATCAGCATGCATTTTGAAGCAGTTATTTACAACATACACTGTACCTAACAATTTACTCCCATATTTTTACGCCATAGAATTTGCATCTCGAAATATACATTGCCCAATCAAGATGGTAAAAAAAATGCATAACATATTTAGAGAAATAACACTGAAAACATACAGTACACATGCTTTATTCCTAAGTTGATGAGCTTTGAATTTCACCACAATACAGAGCGATTTTTTTGTATTATACAATATTGTTTCTTAGACTAATACCAGATATGTGTTCATGTTAAATATTTCATGCATAATTACGTACATGAAATATGTTTTTTTGTTGTATCAGACAGTTATCTGTGTTACATTCCCATCTAAATGATTTCAATATCACTTACCCTGCATGAAAGGACCATAAACATTACAGATTACATCTGAAGTAAAAATGATTTTACATACGCCTATCCTAAACTAACTTACTCTTCCGGTGACAGTTTAGAATGCAATGAGCAATCAGGTCATTATTTAGATCAGGGTATCCAACTCATTTTAGGCAAGCCATTTTTTTAAACTCAGTAGTCTTCAAACTGGATGTAAATGGTGTAATTTCACAGTTTATGATCCAGTCAGTGTTATTTTAGGCCAGCTGCAAAATTACTAGAACTTTTAACCAATGTTGTGGTCCACATTGGGCTTTTCTCTCCTAATATTTATTTACTTAATTTGTTTTCTCATCCATTCGTTTCAACTAATGTTGTTATATCCTTTAGGACAGACTGTGTGGATTACAGGTTTGAAACATCAAACTACAGGGCACATCTTTGATTAATAGGTGAAACTAGAAACTAGTTAGAGGCTTGTGTTATATTTGGGCCTGGCGAGCTGATCCGTGGCTAATGTGCAGCGATCCAGTGGCGTGTATCATCGCGAGCCGAGGGAAGGATGTTTGCTGGGGACTTATTTGAGTTTAACACTGACAGCCTGGCGAGAAAGATCGAGAGTTTTGGAATAAACTTTGCCATATCATTAGGCAAAAATGTTCATTGGAAGTTAGACTTAGACTTAAAAAATAATGCCAGAAGTGGAAGTATCCAGAGCTAATTCACAAAATGACATCTCTTCTGCTTAGTTTTTCAATCTAGGGGAGTATTACTGATGTTAAGTTTCGCAGACATACTTACTATGCAGTTAAGAGCGCAACAAAACAAATGTAATCATTTAAATTCATTTTTAGCTGATTGCATGGTGGTTTCTGGCAGGTACTCGCTCCCCTGTAATTGTTATTTTGATGTTTGAGATTAAATATTAATTTTAGTCTCTGCTTAGAAACTTGAAAAAAAATGGCTTAAAGAAGAAAACAGATTAAAAATTACTCTGGTTCAGGTATGTTTTAATGGAATTATCCATAAGATCTTCAGAAAAGGCATTTGAATTTGATTTAAATTATCCCACCATGAACTTGTTTCATCTTTTTGAATAATTCTCTTTTATTTCACCAATTGTATTGAGTTCATTCAGCTGTCTATCAGCAAAGTCTACTTTCTTCAGAATCACAGGCAGCACTTTTTCAGCCTGATATGCTGCTTCTAAAATTCATACCGTCGCACCGATAATTGTGCCACTTCCGTGGAGGTCACCAAAAACAACGTGCTGATGTATTTATTTCTTCTAACCATGAAAAATTCCATCCTGCTTGGCTGGTTCAGCAGTGTCAGGAGACCTGACATCAATTTCAGCCCGTCTTGCTATATGCAGCAGAGAAATGTTTACTTCTGGAAAGCTGGGACCTCTATGGCATGCATGTTGCGTGCTGTATGGTATCTCTTCTCCGCTGCATCTGGACCTTCACCTGCTGTTGTTTGTATTCGAGGGTGAGCGTGTCATTTCGGCTCATCTTTTACTCTCCTCGCAATCTTGTTACTTAAAGCTGGGGGGGTCAAAGTTTCATACGCCATCGTCATGAGCTGACCGCTGCCAGAGCCTCTGAGAGTCTGGATGTATTACGTTAGCTCTCAATGGTGCTCTCTGTTTATTCCATTTGTCAATTTCTTATAGATGAGACTGAAGAAGGAGGTACAGAAGATTTGTTCAAGCGCTGTAAAAAATGAGAGCGTGTCTCAAGCCTGCACGTGCTTCTTTGTTTTTCTATAGATTTATTTTATTCTGCAACCAAACAAACGGCTTAACGAGATGCATTTTTGCAGGATTCTTTTATTTAGAAAGTTAAAAACAAAAGCATTTATTTTAAATAGAAACCTTTTATAATTTTATATAAATATATAGATACAGTAACTTTCAAACCTTTTAATGTCTTATATATCTGTATATAGATGACAAAAATGCCAACATTACAATGAATGTATATTAAAAATATATTTCATAAAACAACAAATGTTGTTTGTTTGTGTGTTGCATATTAATAACTTAAATATTATGCAATATTAATACAAAAATGCTTGTTGTAAAAACAAATTTGTATAGAGAAATTCATAGTAAATTTCATAAATAATTGCAAGTAATCTACAAGCAGTTGAAATGTAAATAACAAAGTTTTATTTAAAATTAAAGAAATTCTTCTTTGTACAGTGTATGTGTTCATTCTTAGTATATTTTGTTTTATAAACATTTTTTTAACAAGTTCTTTTGAATTCTAAATTAGAAGCAAAAAGCAGAAAAGGGAAAACCTTTCATTTCTTGCACCATCTTACGTCATTTAATGAAGGGTTGACGGAAAACCTCTATCACATGTCACTTGTCTGGATTGTGTTCAGTTTAACTACATTGAGCTTCTTCAATAGCTCAGTTCAGACCGAGAGAGGAAGAAAGAGAGAGTCTCCAAGGTGATTATAATAGTTAAAGGTTAATTTGAGTGTTGGAGCCCCAGGGCAGAGCTCTAAATAGAGCGGTATGGACTCAGACACAGAACCCCGAGCCCATTTAATTACAGAGAACAAGCTCCACTCACACGGTGGAAAAGGGCACTCACAAAATGGTGCCCTCTCAAGTGGAGCTTACTAAAGGTGATGGTCCCTAAGATGACGCTCAGAAGTGTTGAGGTAGACAGAACCAGGAGTGAGTCTTTGAGAGCCATCCACTCTGCAGGGCTGTGATCTGGATGGGTGGTCTGCAACGACTCTGGACGCCTCTAAATTTAAAACCGTGATCGGTCATCTCCCAGGTCAGAAGAGAGACGTTTAATGGTGTGGCTTAAATGCAGAAACAATTTGTGTTAGTTAGTGTAATTTCTATATTTAAAATGATTTATTGTTATATGTTAGTGCTGTTAAACAATCGTGATTGATCGTATCCAATAAACGTTTTTGTTAACAAAACGTGTTATGTACGATATATATATATATATAAAATACACAATACACATATATTATGTAAACAAAATCTTTCTTTAATGCAATTAATCATTAGACAGCATTTATTAAATTATATAATTTAAATACTGTAATACAGAGTTATATTTGGGAACAACGTCTTTATTATCCGCTTTGAAAAATGGTTTTCAATGGCATTTATTTGAAATTGAAATCTTTTGTAACATTATACATCTTTACTGTCACTTTTTATCAATTCTGTGTCTCCTTTCTGAACAAAAGTATGAATTAATATTAAAAGAAACTTCATATTTACTAATTAACATCATTCAGATTAAATGCATTTACGGTTATTTATTAATGGTATAGTTTATATCTAACAAACCAAAGTGTATATACAAAGGTTTATTTTTAAATACTTGTTTCATGCATGTTGCTGGAAAGCTGGGTCAGTGACAGACTTTTACAGTGTGCAGTTTCCTTTCCTTTAGTCTTTGTGGTCTACTTAAATAACACATAACTCGCCTGTAAGCAACTCACCGTTTGTGTCTTGTCATGGTTTTTTTCTCGCTCACACACTCTCAGGATCTTTCACACGCTGTCACATGGTCTCCATCTGTTTGCACATTATCTCTCTCACTCTCTCTCTCTCTGTGGTTTTACCTGAGGGTCTTCAGTCCAGCAGGAGTAACTTAATCTCGTCGGGTGCGTCTGGGTCAAGTGTCTAATCTGGTCTCAGATGAAAAGCAAACTGAAATCGGTGGCGCAAGCACACACGTCCGGCCTGGTGGAATTGGTTCCTTTTGCATTTTCAAGTGTGTCATTTATATTTCATTGTAAGGGAAGGACAAGGCATTAAATTGATGTGGCTGGTAGAGGATGCTGGGGAAAGGGCTGACCGCCGACGGGCCTGGCTCAGTGTAATCAGGGTCAAACATACAATGTAGAACATGGTCCAGAACATCGCTGCTCATTTCACTGACGTGAGCAGAGCTGCATCCACGCGGGGAGACTTGTCTAGTGCTGTAGGGCTTTAATAACTAGAAAAAATGTTTTTCTTTTGGCTCCTGATCCCCGAGTGATTTGTGCTGGCCGAGTGAGAAATGTGAGCTAAGAGATAGAGAGGAGAAGCTTTAAGTTAGCATTGAGGAGGCTGGGGAAAATGCTATTATAATATTTTCTATGTTTAAAAAAAAAAATTTTTTTTTGAGTGGATATACAGTAATAAAGTCAGAGTTGACAGTAGGATATAAGGAAAGGCCACTTGACCCTCAGGCAAATATGCAGAGTGAAATACATTCAATATAATTTTGACCTAACTCATTCACCCCTGTCCCTTACTTTTTTTTTTATTAAGGAATACGTAGTTGACTCAAAATTACATTTCTCTCATTATTCACAGAAAAATATTGAAAAGCTGTAAAGAGGGAATGTCAAGTTTAAGAAAACAAAGAAGCACTACAAATACATATGACGTGAAAGCACCAGATGAATAATTTGTCTATTTTTTGAATGCATTATTGATACCATTGTAAAGGATTCCTCTATGCATGTTTATTTTATGTATTTTATTTTTTTTTTTACAACCGACATATTTTTGTAATCCTTTATTGATAATGTTATACTGGGATGTACATCACATTCACAAATCATACAACAGTTTTTTTTTTAAGAGCATACCTGACATTTAATTTAAAATTGTATTTTTTTATTATTAAAAATCTTGCCCCTAGCTGCAAATTTTGCTCTCAGTTATACATGTCCATATACAAACTCGACCTCACATGACCTGCGAGACCCAATAGCAGAGTGTCTTCAATAAGAAGACAATAAGATGATTAGATTAATAAGATGATTAGATTAATAAGATGATTAGATTGATTTTAGATTTACTCACCCTTGTCACTCCAAACAGTTAGGTATGTTTTTCTTTCTTTTTGAGGTGAACTGTCCATTTAACCTCACACATCTTTTGACAATTCGTTTATTTAAAATAAAAATATAATAGGCTTATTTTCATTCCAAAACCTTGAAGCCTTACCTCCATGAAACACAAAATGATGCTTTGCAAACAACAAGAGGGAGATGAGCTATTTTGCTTGTGGAACATACAGACAAGGACTTTTTTCATGAAATAATGGAGAATTTGATGACTTGACTGTAAGATACACATGTAGTCAATTTGCTCTGTCGATAAGCACACAGGCATTGCTGTGAGACAGCAGTGGAAGATTGTGTGTAGAAATAGGCACAGAGAGTAAAATTCAAAGAAAAGACTCATCTCTGAGTCCCATTTAGATGAAGAAAATAGACAGAGCGGGGAGCGTTTGACCTAATGCCTTTGTAAACAGGATGTTGACAGTTCAATCGTTTTATTAGAGTGCAGAGATAAAGACTCTTTTCGCTGTCTTACTAGCCTAAGTTTACTCTCAATCTCCTGTACACATGCTCACTCCACTGTTTTGCTCATTTTGTGTTTCCTACAAAATGAACGAGCGCCAATTTTAGTGATATAGCTGTTCAGCTATTAAGAGGGATCGGAGAAGCGAGTAATATCAGAGGCAAACTCATCACCTGATGTGATCCTGCAAATGAGACACTGTTATAGCATATCCCAGAATGAGAGAGAACAGAACAGTGTCACGTTAATGAGAAAGAGAGATGAATGTGTTTGATGAAGCATGTCAGAGACATGTAGAGATCCTGTAGGTATGATAACTGCGCAGGTGAGTGTGTTCTTCTACCAGGCTGGTTAATGAAAGCATATCGGACTTTCTGTCCGCCGGCGCTGTCTGATAACAACAAAAAGGAAGAACACAGTACATCTCTCACTGGGAGATACACAAGTGGAGAACACTCACACACACAACTGTCCACAAGTTGTCAGGAAGTCAGCAATGTCTGCAGGGTGAAAGCTAAATCAGACTTTAAATGACAGACTCGCTGCTGGATTTCAGTGGCTGTCACCTTAAAAAAAACTTCTCAGAAAGACCATGCACTGTGAATCAAACCTCATTCTCCAAAAGCAAGTTCAACAAAATGCAATTGCATTCTTTCAAACTTAACTGAATGGAAATTGAACACACATTGCAGGAACATAATAATCAATACAATGCTATTCCAGCAGAGAGCTGCTTTGTGTTAAAGTTAATACGGTGAACAGGTTTGATCCCCGTGCTGATTTAAATAAACCTGGCTGAAAATGTACTAATCAAGTTTTGTAATTGATGTACAGTATGAGTGTGTCATGATCTATAGCGTCAAACGCAGCACTGAGTTCAAGTAAAACTAGCAATGAGATGTAGATGCGAGGAGCAAGTCATTTATAATTTTAACCAGTGAGGTTGATTCATGTGACAACAATGGTTCAACTGTAATTTTATGAAGCTATGAGAATGCTTTTTGTGTGTCAAGGAAACAAGAAATGTGACTTCAATGTTTTCAATGGATGCATGGTCCTTAACATCTTGCACAGGATTAATAAAGGTAAACTCAACCCACATTAAGAGTTTCAAAGTAGCTAAATTCTGTGAAAAAAAAAAAAAACATTGGCTTGACAACCCTGCATCCTGTCAGATTTGAAAATCTGCAATCAGCAATGTTTTACGTTTCAATTATTTTTTGGTTTGGTTTAAGTTTTTATTAATTTACAGTTAGTAATTTTAACTTGCCTTGCCTTGATTTTTAGATTTATTTTGATTAACAAACATGTTTTTAAGAGTTAAATTTTTTTAACTACAAGAACCCCAAACATAGAGATTTGTTTAAATTAAATGGCATCATCTGCGCTTTTGATCCTTTTCAAGCATTTTTACCTAAACGTGGATTGTGGGGGGAGTCTTTCTTTTTCCTCATATACTGCACGAGGCGCCTGGGGACGTATTTCCTAGTCATGGTGATTTGGGCACAAGGTTCTGTATGCAAAAAAAGGAAAAAAATAAATCTGTGAGTAAGCAGAAATGCTGTTAAGTGCAGGAGGTCTGAGTGAGAGTGCTCGGGGCATGTGCGCGCCGTCATCTCTCTGCAACGAGGAGTAAACAAAGTGTTTTGACTGCTGCCAGGAGGAATAGACTCTGTCTGCGACATCCTACTCTCTCACCTTCTTTCTTCTCTGTTTCTTTCTCTCTTTTCCCTTCCTCACGGTCTCAAAGGAACCATCATCTCCATTTTTCCTGTTTTCTCTCTACAAGCAAATAATGAAAAAATGGCTGATAATTAAAGGAATCTGTGAATGTGAACACAGGAAACTGCAACCAACAGATTAACTGTGACCTACACTGTTTAATTGCTGCGGTCTATACAGAGGCAAATTTGCATTTCTGTGTGTGTGTGTGTGTGTGTGTGTGTGTGGCAAAATACCAAGCGGCTTCCAGCCGTCTCCCTCAGAGAGTGTTTCTGAGAGTGTAAATTCTGAAAGGAGACAGCTGAACGCACACATGTTGAAGGTGCAGGAACTAAAAAAGTCATTCATTTAAATTGCTTTGTTATGCAGAGCTACAGTGGCCCCAAAAAGTTTTTGCACCCTTAAGCCAGAGTTTATGTCATTGCATTAGCTAATTGCATTTTTTTCCCCAAGAAAGTTTGTTTTCTAAAAGTTGAACGTGTGTTGGCAATAAAACAAAAAAAAATTTGGCTTCTAGTGCACTTTTATATTTCATTTGATATCACTGATGTTGTGGACTTTGTAAACCACTGCTAATTACCAAGACTAATTAAAGTTCTTAAACTCCACTGATATTCATGATATGCTGTCTTATCTGGATTACCTGTGGAAATTGACATGAGCTTGAAACTTCGCCTGGTTTCCTCAAGGTACACAGCGAGGAATTGCGAGAACCTGCTGTTGTGTCTTTTTCTCCGAACGCTATGAGATTCGTGTTTTTCACCTTCGCACAGTTACACCTAATTATTTCTTCCTCTTTTAAATCAGGCCCTAATCCACCCCGCGCTCTCCCTCTCTTTCTGTGTCTGTATATTAATCACCAAGGCTAAATAAAAGCATGCAAAAAGGTCACAGTGTTAATTAAGAAACCGCCCGGTGCTTTTGTCATTTTGGATCAGGTTTAGTGAGCATAGGAGTCTACACACAAACAGAACCTCGTAGAAAGCACCGCACCATTATTCTGTGAACCAACACACACACACGTAAGGTGCTACATCACAGAGGCTTGTCCTAATTAAAGAAGGCCTGTTCTCCATGCGGTGATGCTCTTGGCAGTGGCACGCCTCTATCCAGCCAAGCTAATGCCAATCTTAATTACATCTATGATTCAGCAGAGAGAGAGAGAGCGCACATACGCTCACATACGCTGTCTGCACTCCACGCAACATACTGCACAATCACGGCTGCTTTGAATATCTTCAATTGGAGAAACCACAAGTCATAGAGGAAATGATGGTTGGTCTAGGCATCCTGGACTTAGAATAGGAGCAAAATAAAATTACCAGTGGAAAAATTGCACTGGTAGCGTGATTGTTTTTTATTTATCCAACCTTAATCAGTGAACAGAAATTGATTTTCTGCCTGAAAGCTGTAAACACAGCCATGCGCGGTTTCGTGGAACATTTACTGGTCACAAAAAATCTTTGATTTATGATTGTTTATGCATTTGTGGTACTTGCATGTATTTTTATAGGTCATGTTAAACTAGCACTACCACGGCTGGGGCAGTGAAATCATTACAGTAAGGTCTCATCATGAACTAACAATTTAAAACATTAATTTATAAATATAATATATTTCATTCATTTGTATTTGTTCAGAAAAAAAAAAAAATATATGGTGCAACTTAAGGTTGAGTATACTCTATAATTTCAAACCTTTGGGGTTGAAAAGATTTGTACAAATGTTTTTGAAAGACACTTATGCTTAGCAAAAATGCATTTATTTGATCGAAGAACAGTATAAACAATAATAATAGTTTTTAAAATAAAAGTTCACCCCAGTCTTTAGTGTCACATGATTCTCCAGAAATTATTCTAAAATGCTAATTTGCTACTAAAGAAACATTTCTTATTATTACCAACGTTAAAAGCTTGAAACTTGAAGGTTTTTTGGAAATGTATTTTTATTTTCGGGGAAAACTTTGATCTGAATAAAAAAGAAATATATTAAAAAACATTTAAAAAATATTAACTTTTATTTAAGAGTGTGTTTTATGTTCCATGCAAAGGGCATTAAAGTGTGCAAGATGTAAGTATTATTTAATTACACGTGTATGTTATGTCACTCTTCACACTTCTGCAGATGCTGCACAGCAAAAAATCCATGAATTAATGTTCTATCTGCAAATTGAAGCAAACTTCCCCTGCTTAGGGAGTAGGGAAAAAGACCACTGTGTAGGGAACATGTCGGTCGGAACAGAGTTCATGCCTGTAGCTCACTGCTAAAAAGTAGGTACTCGCTCTGTCTGCACAACGTGCGTAAACGTGCTTATTACATACACTGTCTGCATTAAACAGAGTGCACAGAGGTATGCAAATACATATGTTCACAGGCAGATAGGAAAGCCAATTAAGTTGTGGCCTAATGGATAGGGAGCTGGACCTGTAACCCAAAGGTCGCAGGTTCGAGTCCCAGGTCTGGCAGGGATTGTGGGTGAGTGGGGGAGTAAATAACCAGTGCTCTTTCCACCTTCAATACCACGACTGAGGTGAGACCCTTGTGTGGCTGCACACTGGCCACGGTGTGTGTGTGCGTGGTTGTTCACTTCTCACTGCTGAGTGTGTGCACTTGGATGGGTTAAATGCAGAGCACATATTCCTAGTATGGGAAACCATACCTGGCCACAAGTCACCTACTTTCCTTTCATGTAATGCGGTTTGTTTGGACAAACATTCCTT
>JAUCMU010000097.1:3570805-3581188 GCA_032275025.1 Enteromius treurensis | reverse complement strand
CTGCCGGACCTGGGACTCGAACCTGCGACCTTTGGGTTACAAGCCCAACTCCCTATCCATTAGGCCACGACTGCCCCTATGTAATCATACTATGTGGCACATTTTTCTAATGAGCATAGGTTCTAGTATTCCAGAGGTTTTTCTTGTGCTTGTGGTGCCTCAGTATAGCTCTTTGAGAAAATATTTTGGTAACACTTCAGAATAGGGATCCAAAATAATGCATTAGTTAAGCATTCATTAATGGTCAATTTGTTTACAATTAAGTGTGTTTTTGCTCAACTAATGCTTAATTGTGAACAAATTAACCATTAATTGATGCTTTACTAATGCATTATTTTGGACCCCTATTCTGAAGTGTTACCAATATTTTTTATTAGTATTAATATTTAGATTGTGACAAGTAGATTCACTTGTACTGTATTTATTATTCTGGTTGACTGTCCTTCACTCAGCCAGCTCCCTGGAGATGAGTTGTTACTGTGTCTCCAGACAATACAACACTCTTCATAACACAACCCATGCCTTTTGCATGTCATCTTTGGACATATCAAGCTATTTAAACATCAACGTCACCACCAGACATCTGCAGTAAGAAATTGTCACTCACTGTGTATTCACAACACAAGACAAAGAAAAAGTGTCTCATATTCACAATAATTAATTAATAGGATGTTATTTTCTAATTAAACTTTTACACATGTTTGCTATTAGATTAAAAACAATGAAGAAGTATTAATGAAAGTGTCGCACATCACATTTCTGTTGGCCTTGATTGATCCGTCATCACTTTACCAAACAAAATATTTTTTTCTTTTTGAATGTTACGGTGCTGAAGTAACACTAAATGGGCGGCAGCTAGTTTTGTGGTGATGAGCTTTTGCAGATGATTAGCACTTTGTCTGATATCCTGTTCATCTGGAACACAGACTTCTGACAAGCTTTACAGATAATGCTGAGCTGAGATCATTAATTTAAATTCATATCATTAAAATGAAGTAACTCTAACGAGCCGGTTTAGGGTATTAACTGAACTCACCACCCTATTACAATATTAATGAGTTCTACAGAAAGAACTGGAGTGTAAAATGGAGAGATCTTTGAAAATAATGGACCATGTTCAGGCACATATTTCATAATTTTCTCCAAAAGGTAGCATCTCAAAGGAAGTGACACTAAATGAACTAGATGAGGTCCTGTTCGCAGCATCAGCCATGATGAGAAATGGCATATATTTGACCAAAGTATAGGCACTGTGTTACATTTTCCATAGAATAGGAGCTCTTCTGCAAACGACATTGGCTGTTCAGATCCTGCTTGACTTTACAAATGGTTCACAAAGTTTCAATACTAATGACAAACCACAGACTCGTTTGTTTTAGTCCTGAGTGCTGTGGCTCAGAGTAATGGAGCTCGGTTGTTGCCTACGGTTTTTGTTGCTTTGGTTAATAAGACATCTTTCCAAAGGCTTTATCTCGAGCTGATGGATTTCAGTTTCCGCTCTTCTCATGTCTTAACATCACTTGATGCACGGTGCAACACATTTTCACACATTTCCACTTGATAAAGCATTTGTTTCAAGGTTACATTGTTGCCTTAGAGAACTTCCTTATAACAATACATTAAATATAGACAGCTAAAGCAGCATTCAGTTGACCTCATTTTAAAGGGCATGCATTCCTCAAGAAAGTCCCACAGGGATCAGAAGCAGTGCTGCTGGAGGATCATTGTTTATTCTTTGCATGAGTTTACTAGGCGTCTGCATATTCATAAACAAGCTTTGACAATGATGTTTTATTTTCCAAAAAACAGGGACTGTGCCCTTGAACTTTTTAATTCTTCACTGACGAACATTTGAAGCAACAGTAGACCTCATTGTGGGCACTTAAACTATGTGACGATGCATGAATGTCAGTGTAATAGATAACAAAATATCTAATCAATTTGCAGTGTTGCTTAATAGCATGCTTAACTAGCTAAATGTTATATGAAAATGGCTCTGTTAGGTTTCAAGAGCAGAATAATTGAGTATTGTACACTTATTGAACACTTTCTGGTTGTAAAACATTAGAGATGAGATAATGCAAGGAAGTACACTCATGGCTGTTCTTGCAGGACACCTAAACTGATTTTATACAACCATCGGACAGTTTGGTTAAACATAATCTGAAGATAGCTTAAAGAATTTTAGAAAATTTGTGTACAAATGCCACTTGGTTTGATATTTCATCACTAATGCTGATGTAAATATCATTCTGTAAGTCTGGCTTAACTGGCCATACATATTTTTGAGGGGGGGCTGCATGTAGATCACAGAATCTACAGTACTTTCTCGTTTATGGCTATCCTTCAATTGGTGGCATCTGTAATGCATGGGAAACTCATTAAATGGTCGTCTGTAAGAAGGACGTCTTGTCAGTAAAATCCATCAAATGCTGAAAGTCATGTCTGTAGATACTATAATGTAAGACTGGCATCTCTTTGAGAGCTTAAGGACTTACAATCACGCTGGCTGTGCTAAACCATTAGCAGAACCGCACATGAAATGTCAGAGATTCCAAATCCTTCTTAGATTCAGCTGAGACAGCATATTAGAGAGAAAGAGCAGAGGAGTAAGTCCTACAGACATGTCTGTACAGTACGCTGCAGTCAGGTTTTCCACCTCCGTATTTATATATTACTCACAAATATACATTTATTTTATGCTAAAGTCCTATTTGGTTTTACATGAGGTAATTTTATAGAATTTACAGGTCGTAGCTGATGATTTAATTGTTGTCCTAATTGTAAATGTCTCCATCCACCCAGAGAGAATTTATAAACAGACCTTTCTTATTTTCTTTCTCTCTTTTACACTAGAGTCATTTTGTATTATAATCTTGATTCCATTCATTTATGGGTTTCCAAATAACAACTGGCCTAAAAAAAAAGGGGGGAAGACGTTAAATCTGGGGGGAGAATTGTTGAATAAATGGTCATTTTTAATTTTGGAGGAACTAACCCTTTAATGTCCAAATCATTAAAAAAAAACTATATAGCTTAGAGACTACAGTTTTTTTTGTCTAACATGAGAACCAGCTGAAAAATCGAATTTGAGAAGTCTTTGCTGACACATTTTTGATGTTCATGATGATGTTCATGACAGTAGTAGTGATGATTGATTGGAAAATAAATCGGTCAGATCTTTCAATTGAATCAACTTATGAAAAATGGTGTTAATTATTTGCATATTGCTTTAATGTAAGATCAATGGAGAAACCACATCATTTCGAGACGGGGGGATCAGTAGGAGATGGGTGAAAAATCATATTTCAATCACCAAATGAGAAACTTTGCATTCACTTGCAAAAAAATGTAAATTGCACACAAAGTATCTCTGGAGTATGTCGGGGAGTGCAAGGTTTCTTGGAGCGCAAAACTTTTGCAAGTTAGCACAAAACTGGTAATGGAGGTAATATATATTGGGGGAAAAATAGATTTCAGTACTAGCTAGTTAGTGCAGCTTCTCTATTGCATGTAAAACTCTTTTTTTCTTTACTTACATCTTTTCCTCGCATCTACTGCTTGTTTTTTCTTCTAATTCTTTTAGGGGCTCCATAATAATCTCCGTTCATTGTAATTCCAGGAAACACAAAAGTTTTTCAGAAGAAAGCACTTTTTCTTCGGAGAATGTAAAATTTCGCTGGTAATTGCAAATGTTTTCCCATTCAATCTCAATCCCCTCGTGTCCTTTTAAGGGTCCTGTAATTTAGTCTTCATTCACTGTAATAGCAAGCATTCAGAAAAGTCAAACAGTCAAAATTTTGGAGTGTTTCGTGCTTTAGAAAAAAAACATTTACACAAAAAAGAAGATCATTTTGAAAGACATGAGGTTGAGTAAAAGACGACTGCATTCTTGTTTTGGGGCAAACCACTGCTTTAACTCTGCAGTTACTGGAAACATCACTCAAAATATGAAAAACATGTTGTGATGGGGGAGGGGTTGAAAGTAATGAAATAGATTTTTTTTTTTAAATCAACCCTGAAACTCTGCAAGATCAACTGGCCCTGTGGCGTTGCCTCCTCTGACAGGTGAGTAAACAGAAGGCGCTCATTATAATGCATACCTGTTTGGATTTCACACTGAGAGACGGAGGGGATGAGTGCGCGAGAACCACGGCGAGTTACATAAGCACGCGACGCATTAGCAATGCAGATTTACTGTGGTTTTTACGCCAAATCAGTCATGACTGTTAATCTCTGTTTAATGTCCGCAGGGTGAGTCCTTCGACCCTCACACACACACAAATGTGTTTCTAACCATCCGCCTCCTGTTTGTCACTCTCACCTCACTTTGATGTAGTTTATGAAAATTGACTTTACAAGGGCCACGTTTTATGTTCCTCCTTTATTGGCTAGGGTAGCATCCGCCGTGGTGCTGTTGTGTGTGTGTGTGTGTCAGACAGACAAGTATGTGATTAATAGCTCTCTTGGTCTCGGGCTGGCTCATTTTTCAGCACTGTTGTTTAAGACCTGTGGCTCTTCTCTTGGTGAGATGTAGATGCGTTTCCCCTTGCTGTTTATTGATATTCTGTTTCCCTAAATACGGACCTATTTGTCTCCGCTGTCTCCTACCCACCCCAGCCGTACACCGGACCTGAGCGGCTGGGCGGATCGGGGAGGAGGCGGAGAGGGGCAGAAAGGCAAAACTATCTGTGATTGATAGGCAATCTCAATGCCTGTGGCGTCTGGAGAATCACCAAGGTGACGGTGAGTGGTTTTCCTTTGCTGCCTCTCGTGCCTGGTTGTACTAATCGCAGTGTGTGCTGTCGTTCTGGAGTGTGTGTGTTTCTGACTGTATGTAGAAAGAGAGTTTATTTGTGATTCTCTGAATCTTATGCAGAAGCAGAAGAAGAGCACAGGGCTTGTGGTGGCCCTGTCTCCAGTGCACATCTGAGCTGCTAATTCTGTTCTTTACCATTACAGTATTTCAGGGATGTTCTGTAACCCAGAGGAAAAACACCCATGTAAGGATTTCTCCATCTCTTCTAGTAGCCAACAAGGCAGTTTTAATAACCTCCAAATCTTACATTCAAACTATTTCATATTCCTTTTGGGTTTTGAAGTGCCCCTATTATGGATTTTTTTTTTTTTTTTTTTTTTTTGTTAAATGACCTTTCATGCTATGAAAATATCCTGCAAAGTTTTAAATCTGAAAGTGCACGGTGTATAAAATTATTGTCTCACAAACAAAAAGAGTCGACCCAGAATAACTGAAACGAGTCCAAAGCTGTTTCATGTTCACTTCAACATAAAGTATAAGCATATTGCCCACCCACTTGAAGCCTAGGTGGTTTAGCAGTGGTCTGAAGGTCTTTGCCTTTAAAATCTCACAAACACACTTAAATGAAATCGACCAATCACCGGAGTGTTTTGGAAAAATTAATCGTTGGGAGTCTTTGAAGAAATAAGGTAAAAATAAATGCGTATTATAAGAAAATTTAAGACTTTTTTCACCTTGCATGCATGTCAACCTGTTGTTTGGGACTCCCAAAACCAAAATATGAACCTTTCGTAACCCATAATAGGGCCCTTGAATTGTTGATTTATTTATTATAATTGTTTCATTTAATAATTTCATTTATTTATAACATATTCTTACAAGGAAATTTTATGTAGCGTGTCTAAAAAATAATATGATAAAGTGGATAAAGTGTGCTTTCTCCAAAATAACTAATTCCGGTTCTGCACGTACAGCACTTCCCCACTGTTTACTACCTTCCGAGATTTAAAAAAAAAAAGCCAAAGGACACAGAAAATAGTCAGGCAATGAGCATCTATGTTTTAGCTGGTATCTTGCAGTGTTACTAGAGGCAGTTCTAGGATTGTAGCCTTTGGGGGCTCAACCCTTATCAAGCTATGTTGTGTTCCAGTCTCGAATAATGTTTTATAAACAACAGGTTGCAGTTGTAGCTTTGAGAATAAGAATTGCTTGACTTTATTTTATGATTTTCATTGATCCCCCAATAAACCAAATAACTCTCTAACCAAGTATTCATCCTCCAGTCATTTCAGGTACAAATTACTTTCTTTTTGTCATACAAAACATACAGTTTTTGGCCTTTTCCAAGCAATTACACACTGTAAAAATGATATTTTCAATAATATTCAATAATATTGCTTTATGTTACGTTTTTAACATAACATAAAGCAACTTATTTTAAAAGTTTACAATGAGACCCTTGTGTGAAAGCATAATGAAAAGCATCATAAAAAAATTGCTCGATTTGACCTTAGTAACATATTCCGTATCTTCTGGAGTCGTATGATGTCTGCCAGTTTTGTGAGAACCTGATCAGTCCACTTCAGACCAGTGTAGTGAACTGTTAACATTCACTATATGGGCAAAAGTTTTGGGACACCCCTTCTAATGCACACCTCTGGTGTGACCATAAATGCCCTTGAGCCAAAAACTCATCACTTGTACATATGGGTAAAGTCATTTTAGACTCTTTCAAACCTGTTTCAAGGAAATACAATTTTTAAATAAATACGATGTGTTTTAATACTTGTTGTCACAGTTTTTTTACACAGTGTATTTTTTTTGTTCAAAAGAAGAGAGTGTCCCAATGCTTTTGTCCATATAGTGTATGTAAAAGTTATTGGGGTTCGATGATGAGTTTTTTGGCTTGAGGTCTGTGTTAAAAGTCACAGCAGAGGGGTTCATCTGGGAAGTTCTTCCACAATGACTTAATCAACCATTTCTTTTTAATCCTCACCTTATACACGGTGTCACTGTAGTATTAGAATAGAAAAGGCTTCTGTCCAAACTGTTGCAATGAAACTAGGAACACACACTTAACCCTTTGCTAAGCCCCGCCTTCCTTAGCTACTGTTGCTACGCCTGTCAAGCTTTCGCGTCTGGCACGTATATAACAGTATGTATGCACTGGTGTCAGATATTCCCAAGGAGATGATTAGTCATTTTTGGTGAACAGGTGAAAAATCAACCGATTAGAAAATAATTTAATCAAAATTGAAGCTAAAGCCTATAGATGTCAGCGCAAGCAGCACCCTGTCCATTCAAATCGGAAAAACTCCTGTTCTGAAAATGTTGTGAATTTAGTTATGAATAGGGGCCTCCCACACTACTTGATCCATGCCCTGCATTTTTCCCCTTGGGTTTAGGTTTCGTGAAGGAAAATAAATTTGACCACCCTGTCCAAACTTTTAGGATAAACGGGTATCAGATTTGCACAATCCATATGCACAACGCTTCAGCTTGTTTCCCTTGATCAAAAGCTTGAAAGACCTCCTGCGCCTAGCTACGGTTGCTAAGCCACGATTGGCCTGTGGCGGTTTTCGGGCGTGGCTTAGCGAAGGTTCAGTACTCAAGAATATCTTTGTATGCAGTGTAAGCATTAAGATTCCCACTCGTGAAAATTAATAAAGTAGTCAAAGTAGTCGTTTATTAGAATGGGGTGTCCCAATACTTTTGTCAAAATGGTGTATCTGTGTGTTTAATATAAATATTTGTTCATGATTTGGACAGTTATTTCTCTCATGAACGCCCTTAAGAGTGAATGACAATTTAAAATCTTCACACGCATGGGTTTGGAACAACATGAGGGCAAGTAAATGATTTATTTGGATTATACAGACTTGGACTCACAAAACATAGATGGTAGTTTTTTATGTTTATTTTGTTGACTTTTTTTGAGCACTCAAAACGCCTGAATACAAAAAGTTAAGAAAAAGCCTCCAGCGCAGACCACAAGCTTTGTGATTGCTTAGCCGTAAGCAAGAACAGCCGCCAACCCAACAGTCAGCATCTCTGATCACACAAACAGACACTGCTCCTCTGAGCTTTTTTCACAAGAGTCAGAGCAGTTTCTTTTCATGAAAGGGGCAAAAACAATGATGGCGATGAATGATATCGTAGTGCATTACTTCAGACTCCACAGTGTGATGCTAATGATCTCTAACCCCTCTTAAAGCTCAGCTAGTGTAGCTTAGTAGTGAGCTACTAAAACCTTATCCCATGATAAACAAATGCTCCTCAGGGAGAGAGAGAGAGATACTGTGGCGAGGGATGAAAAACAGGATGAACTTTGGTGGAACATGTTCTACAGACTCTGCACAGGCCTGAATCCTTGAAACCTGGTACTTGAACGTAGTCCACAATTTCAGACAGAAGAGTTGGAGACCCACAGCATGCCCAAGTGTCTTCATTACAGGTTTTCTCGAGCTGCCAATAGTTGAACGGAACAGTATCTACAGTCACTTCCCAATTTTTAAAAACAATGCTGCTTGTTCCAAATACTAGTACGATGGTGAATTTCATGATTGCTTCTCCTGGGAGCTCTCACAGACCGGATAACGACAACTCTGCTTGTTGAATTTCAGACAATGAGCAATGGCAGAAGGTTCAAATCAATGAGTATTCAAAGAAAACGTATGCTCGCTGTTTACCAACTCACTCGGCACCAAAGGATCTTCAGAGAAAATGCATTTAAAAAGAAAAGGCTGAGGAGATACACTTTTGTTGCTCTTCGTATTACACTGTATTGATTACATTCCAATTTACTGTTACCTGAACACGGAACATGGTTTTAAATTACTGGGCAAAATTACATTTTTCATACATAGCCATTACAAAAGTGAACAGAATAGTCGATCTGCCTTTGCTTAAAGTCCCTAAAGAAACTTTCAAGTGTTACGTCCAGCTGTGTTCCTGTTTGTATGGATGCACAGTAAATACTTTATTTCATCATCATTGTGTTGTAGTGATGGATATATGAAATGACGTACCATTTTTTGCTGTTGCCAGCTGCGTGCGCTGATGCTCTCATCTGTTGACATTTCCGAACGCCTTCCTACAGTTGCTTAATAAATGAGCACAAAAAACAAAGGTAACGTAGTAAAGTAGGCTTTTTTGTTTGTTTGTTTATAGTATTTTTTTAAGGCATTCGATTTTATTCATCCAAAGTGACTTACTAATCAGAAAGCACAAACAATTTATCAAAAAGGAACATTACCAGTGCTGCGATGCTGGATTTCAGTGTTAAACTGAGGAAACAAGACTCTTTTCTCTTTATTTTCTCTATGTTATACTTGTGAAGAATTGAGTGAGCTATATAAAAAATTAAATCTGTGAATATCGAGCGTTTTGTGCCGAGTGTCAAACCTAGCAGACAACCAATCAGCATTCTTGGCTAGAACTCTGCAGCCAATCAGCAATCAAGGCCACAACACTGAAATGACAAGCGTTTCCCTCCTCATCGAATGCAGAGCGAGTGAGTCAGAGTGTCAGAGCTCTGGGGGCCTTTCTCCAAATGACAAACTGTGACAGAACGAGAAAGACATGCTTATTAATGTAATCCATGTAAAAGGGGACAGCAACATCCAGAGGGTTTGAAGAAGGAGTCATTCTAAATCAGTCTAAAATTAGATTAAGAGAATTAGATTACACTATCAAAAGCTCAGCCGTTGTTTCCCCTCAGCCAATACAATAGCTAAAAAACATGGGAATCAGTTCATTGGTTTGTACCCAACCTCTTGAGTAACTGCAAAGGAAACAATTATTTGTCACATTAATAGAGTTCAACTCAGCAGAGGGTGTTTATTTTCTGGAATAGAAAGATACTTTGACAGATTCTGGGAGCTAAATAAAGTATGCGCTGCATGGAAGAGAGGCAGGCCTATATCCACTGATACTGTAATATAGGATCAGTCAGTCAGAACAGGTCTGAGAACAGCTTCATAGACATAAATTTGGCTGGAATAGGATACACCTCGCATGACTCTCAATAAAGGACGATCCAGAGCTCTTGACCGAGGCTTTGTAAATGTAAAGAAGATGAGACAAGACTTGTATACGAATGACTTTGTAAAGCTGACATGTCCCTCAAAATGAACTCGGACATCTTTCTCCTCTCCTCTCACACAAAGTTACTCCTTATCTAAAGAGGAGCGTCCTTTGTGCGCTATTACGAGTTGTATTATTGCTTTGTTGGCTGGTAATTCAATTAAACCGATGGCATCTTTGCAATTAAGCATTTTCATTATTTCGGTGCACTGAATGGTGATGAGTTGGTCTGAATATTCAGCTGAAATGGAGTTCTGACGTGAAAGAGATAAGCCCCGTCGTCCAAAGTTACGCACTTGGTATTGTTTTGTGTCTGAAGAACAAGAGACGCATACGAAGAGGGGAAAAATCCACTCGAGGGTTTGCAGCTGCATTCCACAATTGCACTTTTACTTGTTCATTTCCAAGCAGCCGAGAGAGATTTGAAGTGAACAGAAAGTTTCCCCGGTGAGGAAAGCACTAGTCACTTTTTTTTTATTTATATAGCGCTTTTAACAATACAGATTGTAGCAAAGCACTGAACATTATCAAATAGAAGA
>JAUCMU010000097.1:3550017-3561746 GCA_032275025.1 Enteromius treurensis | reverse complement strand
GAAACTAAACTGAAACCAAAACAGGAAGACATGAAAACGAAACTAAGAACAGAACTAAAACAGACAAGAATGTTACAGCGATATGTTTTGTCTCTGTATTATTTTGTTGTACTCCTTAGTTTCTTATTTCTTATCAGATTCAATTTCGACTGCAAACTCACAATTTGGGTATTGATTTAATGATTTACAAAAACACCAAATTGCTGTACTATTTAATTATAGTACACTACTTTTAAGAAAAATGGTTCTATATCAGATTAGGGTTTTTCTATAGAAGCCAGTATCTACCCCTGAGTAAAAAATAAACAAAGGTAATTGCAACTTTTTATCTAACAAATGTGACTTTTTTTCCTCAGAACTCAACTACAAACTAACAATTCTGGCAAAAAAAAAAAAATTGTGACTTTATTTCTCAAGATTCTAAATTTCTAACGCACAAGTTTCTGATACAAGTCACAATTCTAGCTTTTTTTCTTGCCTCTGAGATATAAACTCACAGCTGTAAAGTCCAATTTAGAGATAAAACCTGAAATGTTACAAATGAATAAAGCTGCAATTCTGGTTTTAGAACTTGCAACTGCAAGTTTAGATAATTCTGAGGGGAAAAGTCAGAAATGTGAGATGTAAACTTGCAATTTTGTATTCATTGGTAGAAAAGCCTTCCATATTCTTCAGCTTGCAACAATAGCAGGAAACATTTTATATGGTTCCATAAAAAACAGTTTTGGAAGTGCTACAGTAAATAGAGCCTTGAGGGAGAACCTATTAAATAATATTGAAATATTATTAGTTTTTGGATGTTTTATTTATATTAGGTTTCCCCCCCTTTATCTGATTGGTCTTATAATGCTTCATATGCCCTATTAGGCTTGTATTATTGAAACTGACAGCAAGCCATTTCAGTTCGGTACATCTATTTTTATTGAAGTCAGTATCAAATGAACAGAAGTCACTCTTGCAAGTTCTTTTCAGCTTCTACAACAAACAGAACATGACATCATTTGTAGGAAATCAGCTACAGTTGGAATGATATGAATAAAACTTAACCTATCAAAGTTAAAATGTGAAGGATAACAGGTTGAGAGCGAGTTGGCAGTTTGAGTTGGTTTTGAGGTGGCAAATTTAAAAGGAATAAAAATATATGGGAATAAAAAATTATTGGCCATCTCTAAAACAAAGAGCCATTTCAGTACTAATAAGCATTCAGTTTTAAATAGAGGTGAATCCAAGTGCGTTAGGAGTCCAATTGCTTCCATTGGTTGGTGCCACATTGTTATTAGCATATACGTTTAACCTCTTCTCAACCATGTTGCATCATGAACCAGAACAGCTCCAATGTGTGAATGAATGATTGCGGGTCACTTTGTTGATGGAAGTCACAAATCACCTCATAAGAGTTACATACATCTTTCAACTGAGCGCAATTTTGATCCTGATACGCCATGTGCCGATCCATGAAAGAATATCCTAGCCTCGTTCTGTTACACTGAAAGGGTTCAGATTTTTCTGCCATGAGATAAAGACATTTGAATAATGATACAATATTATTGTGGTGACACACAAGTTGATGGCTATCAACAGCCGGCCACCAATTTTTCCATAGAATTCTCAGAAACAGATTCAATATGTCATATTAGCATTCAAATACAGAAGAACCATGCAAGCCGCTGAAATATAATCTTTGAAGAAATGTATTCCCTTACTATAGTTCGATTACGGGACGCTAACTTGGTTTTGATTGAAATTTTGACTTACAGCATACGTCTACACTGGTAAACAACAGCCTCCATTCATCCAAAGAGAAATCAGTGAAGTTACATGGCTCAGGAAGTAAAGCGCTGGAGCAATCAGCAAAGGTAATCGGAAAGTGCTCTGTAGCTGTATGGTTTTAAAGCATTGCTATTAGTCTTCAGGTCAGACCCGTGCTGAAATACTGCAGGGTGAGTTTGAGCCCAGATGCAGTCGGAATGATTTACCTCCCGTCGCTTGTGTTTCACCAGAGGTTACAGCTACTCCGCAGAGCATGAACAACGCTCAAGCCAAGTGAAGGAAAAGAATGACAGAGATGGATAAAGGAGGTCAAAAACAAGAGAGAGACTTTTCCCCACACCTGGTCTCCCCATCCCTCGGGATACTTACAGATATCCATTCAAGCAGAGATATAACAAACAAGTGATAAACAAATACAGAAAAAATGGCACATGCTAAATCCAGCGTGTCTCGAGAGCTCAAGACTTGAGGGCATATTAAGTGACAAGTTACCAAGAAGTTCAAACTAAAGTTTTACAGGAGTGACGTTGAAATGGTTTATCTGGGAATAAGATTGAAGACTTGGCTTTGGAAGCTGTGGAGTAAACACATGGTTTGACGGATAGCATGAACTGGAGAGTGCCGTGTTGATTCTGTTCACATGTTCAACTCCAGTCAAAGCCTCTATTTGTTCGGGCCATTGTTGGCCACTCTCGTATGGCTTTGAGGGCTTTGTTGAGTTTGGGGAATGGATAAAGTCTTACAGTCTGTTACATGTTTTGGGCTACTTTTGTTATTTTTATAGGTGTATGGCATGTGAATTGAGAGTGCCTTTTAATATAAATAAAAACAATTTAAGTGAAAGGGGTCATATTTATTTGGAGTATTGCAATATGTTTATCTGGCTTAAAGAAAAAAAACGCCCTGCCTCTCTGAAAGGTGTCCATTTTTACAAAGCTCATCGTTCTGAGAAGCAAGGTGTGTTCTGATTGGCCAGCTATCCAGTGCGGTGTGATTGGCCACATACCTTGTGTGATGGAAATGTTACGCGCCTTACTATAACGTGATGCCATGTCCCAGTGCTATGACACAAAACCAATAAAAGCAAGTTGAAACAAGACATTTGTTGCATTCAGTATGGACTTAATTACTGATTATGATGACTTGGTGTTTTAGTAGCAGATTTTAGTAGCAGATTAACTTATTTTAAGGTTGTGAGTCAGAAGCACCAGACTGTTCTTGCAGAGGTAGAATTGCCTCACTTTCTGTGCACAGCCAGCATAAGCTGCTCTGACAGCTTCAGGAATCATTTCACCATATAATACGCTGAATATATCTGAATATTTGGGTTGAACTGTTGAGTTATAAATGCAACTTAAATCTGATTTCTAGCACAAACAAAGTTTCACAACAAAACACAGCATCTCCAGAAAATGGCGGCAACAGCAAACTG
Organism: Enteromius treurensis; assembly: GCA_032275025.1. Classification (NCBI taxonomy): domain Eukaryota; kingdom Metazoa; phylum Chordata; class Actinopteri; order Cypriniformes; family Cyprinidae; genus Enteromius; species Enteromius treurensis. Next base: position 3,558,544 of record JAUCMU010000097.1, on the reverse strand, counting down.
CAGGATGTGTGTGTGTGTGTGTGTTTATTAAGTATGTACACGTATGTGTGTGTATTTCTGTACATATTTAAATATTAATTTCTGTTCATGTAAATACACACAGCACATCTATTATGTAAAAACATACTTTTGTTTTGTGTGTGTGTTTTTATACACATATATAGTGGACCAGGGTGTAAACACTGCATTTCCCAGAGTTCATTTACCTTCAGTAAATTCCACTTCCTGGCATTCCAATTCATCTTCCTGTGGAGTGTGACCAATTCAAATTTAAATTCCAACTCCTTCAAATCCTGAAAATTAACCAATTATTCAGATATTTTTCACAGCCCTGGTACTTTTCATGGTGTCATTTTTGGAGCTTGATATCCATGCATTTGTTTTTTATGTTCATATAAACACACATGTCTTTGTCAAAAAGGAAGACATGTTTGATACCAAGTGAGGCTGAGTAAATGGTGACATTTCAGTGTAATTGGCAGCTGTAGTTATAATTCTGCATATGCACTGCTGTAATGGCTCAAAAAGAGTCAATCCCCCCAACTTTGATTCATGGTTTGACTGTGAAATGATTCGCGACTTAAATGGGGAAACAGATTTTTACGCTTGCAGCATCCAGTGCTGCCTCAGGTTTAAGAGTTAGCAGGTTTGGCCGCTCTTGATAAGGAGCATGGTCAGAGAGCGAGAGATAAATGATACCGCAGACCGAGAGGTCACATTGGCCACGCTGTCTCCCGTTGTCAATCAATTGATCTTCTATACTAGCACCGCCCTTCCCCACCCCACTCATGCATTATTCATGATGTGGCAATGGATTTGAAACAAGCCACTAATTATTTATACAAAGCAGACACTGAGCTTAACAGCTCATCAGGATGAGATAAATGATCCTGTTTCCTCGCTAACATATGCTCTTAGCCTGACCCTCATCTGTTGGCCAAACCTGCTTGTGCCACACTTGCTCAACTGTGGCCATTTTATTAGGACATATGGCCTGAGCTATTCTGGTATACAGATTCATCATCTAAAATAAATAAATTTTAATATTGCTGATGCATAAAGTGTTCAGACTGTCAATAGTAGCTGCTAAAAAATACATAAAAGTCATAAAAGTACTGTGCCTCTGAACTATTAATACTTTTCTATTAACAATAGAGTTTTGTGCACTCTAGTGCATATTTTGTTCTCATGATTTCTTAAGCATATGAACGAATTATTAAAATGTACTGTATTAAATACAGATCATCATTAACATATGGAAACCGTTCCTCGAGGGCATTAAGTGGTGTGGGAAAGGAGCCTGGTTTCAGATCATCAGACTGAAATATCCCCCCAGGACCCACTGTAGAGTCATTTCCAAGCACTGGTCTCACATCAAGGGTTAAAGTGGCAAAGACAGGACGTTTTGATTGCAAGGTGTGCGAGTGAGGGCTGAAGATCTCCTGTGGGGATTGTGTAATGAGAGAGGAGTCGCTGGGGGCCGTACGGAGAAGAAAACCCCGCGCTCGTATTAGCAAGCTAACAGCCTGATTATTCAGCACGTCTGCTGACTGACTTGGGTCACCTCATCTCTCTACCTCAGAGAAAGAGAAGTGAAAGTAGTTGTTGGAATATTGATTGCAAAAATGGTTTAATAACAGCTGATATATCGTCATATCACTGCACAGCACCAGTGGCTTTTGACCACTATTCTATCTTCATAAACATTGCTTTCCAATGACAACGCTGTTCAGTGCATATGTTAGGGTTAAGGCTTGAAGGGATGCTCTAAAAACTACTGGACATGCACACATCAATGTATCCTAATTTTTCCAAAAACTACAAAAATTCCTATTTTTGCATTTTGTAAGGAGTAGGTTTAGGGTTGGAGTAGGTGTCAATGTTAACATTAACTAATTATTATTTACAAAGTGATGAATGAGAGGGGCAAACAACACTCTTTCGCTGTGATGTTATTCATAGTTTAGCTTGGCCTCTTGTATCTTATTGCTCAAACAATAAAGAGTTAAGTGAGACCGCAGTGTTAAACTCTACTCCATCACATCAGTCCTCTGCAGGTGTTTCTGTGATCACGTCTGTACATAAATATGTTATCAAGCACAGCTGTTTTAAAAATCTAGAGAGCTTTAGTGTGGTTCATCTGGCCATCTATATGTGATGTATAATAGCACTGATTCAGTCTGACTGCTGTCAGATTACGACCCTGCAGCCAGTGTTTTTACAGACAGGACAGTGCGGAATGAACAGGGTTTACAACGTGACATTTCCCTCACACTTTGATTGCTGGTGTGTGCGTTTGGGTCTGTTTGTTTGTTGTGGGCTGCAGAATCTGAGTGTTCATCAGAAATCTGCAACAACCCAGCAGAAGGTATAATTTACAATGATTGCATTTGAATACTCTCTGACACATGCTCTGTGACAATTCTCCCTTCTTCCTTGCTTTCTGCTCTTCGTTCTTCCTCAGTTGCTTTGTCTCACTCTTTTTCACTGAGCAGGTTGGGACAAGTGTATTGGTAGTCAGCCGGTCAATATCATATATTAGTGCTGTCAAACAATTAAAAGTTTTTCTTTACATAATATATTTGTATGTACTGTGTATTAAGTATATATAAATCCAAACACATGCATGTGTATATTTAATTAAAACATTATATATTATTTACATATTATAACTATATTGAGATGTAATATTAAATATAAGGACGTAAATATATAAATGCATTTACATGTAAGTGTTTAAAATATTTTAATAAAAACATTAAAAAGAAATAAAAGTTAAATTTAAATATATGTTCGTAACTTATATATTAGTAATATTTGTAATATTTTATGTGTGTGTATACATTTAAACATTATATAAAATGCCAGATTTGTGTGATGTGAAAAATGACACCAAGATAATTAATTTCATTTTTTTTTTTCTATCTTTAATGTAAACTATAACCTGCACAACTTTAGAAAACTAAAATAACAGGGATGCATGATTATGCACACAACTAAACTTATAAATTACTAATATATATATATATATATATATATATATGTATGTATGAATAATAATACTATTGCTAAAAGATCATATTATTAATAAACGTTGATACAAAGTTTCAGTATTGTTCATTTAGCACAAGGGAGAATGAGGGAGGTTAAGTGAAATGGAAATTGTTTTGTATTTTGACGATTTTATTGTTTGTTTTTTAGTAGGATGCAGTTAAGTGCTCATGGAATAGATGAGTTTTCAGCTGTCTCCTGTAGATGATCTAGCGTAACTAAATTAAAACGGTGCATATAAACACTGTTTGGTTTGTTGTGGTTATCTGTGAAGTTTTTGACTTGCTTTTTACAGCCATGTTTTTGTTTTCCAGCTCAAAGTCTTTCTTTATCAAACTAAACAAATAGAATGTTCACGAGCACAAGAAGCAGACTGTTTGTTTGTCTGTAGCTCAGTCTTGACACTCACTTAACATTCAGCAGAGCAGAGACTGATGGATTTAATTATGATTCTGTCCATGTGAGTGTGTGAATGATTTCTCAACATTCCAGAATGCAAATAGCAGGAGAGGAGGGAATTGTGCATGATGGGAATCAGGGAGAGAAAACAAGAAAAATGTGGGGGTAATGCATGTCTGATTAGTTAGAAAGCGGTTTAAAAATGGTGGTTTAACTGGTTTGTGGTATGAGTGCATATCGGCAGCCAAAAAAGTGACTAGAACAGGATGCATGACTCATGATGTGGGTGAAACGGGAACATCATTCTCCTTTCTAAAGAATATTATAGAAGTGCAACTGTCAAGATTACTTGGCGCTGTATCATACAGGGTACAAGACATGACAAATAGTCAGTGAAAGAAAGTGCTTAGAAAATGTTGATGGAGCTAATGTTTTTTTAGCTCAGTTCTTCCAAAAAATGTGTTTTGTTTTTTTACCACAACTCAAACAACAGAATTGATAACTGCAATCATTGCAACTATGTGTGTAAATCTGAGAAGACTGACTTGTTAAATATATATATATATTATATTTTATATTTATATATGAATATAGACGTCAATACATGCAAATACTTTAAAAATAAATGCTGTGTGTTGGTTTATCTATAAACTGTCACGATATTCAGCTGGAGTTCCCTTAAGCTCCACCAGAGGACACTCCAGCCTAAACAGGACCACACTCCCATAACACTCAGTACCTGGAGCTGATTACCGGCACAGGCGTTTCCCATCAGCTGTCCCCTTTAAATACAGCTCTCAGACCTGCATTCAGTGCCAAGTCTTGTCCTGCCCCGGCTAGCATTGCTGAGCATTTCCCTGGTGCCATTGTGTTGTCTGTGTTTGACCCTGGACCCTGAATCTCTGCCGCCTGCCTTTGTGACCCGGATTATTTGGAACTCTGATTCCTAGCTGCCTGCCCCAGCTTCTGCCCGGTTTTGTTCACATCTCTGTTCTGCCGTCTCTGTTCCTGTTTGCAGGACCTGTCTGACTACGAGTATTTAATAAATGCTGCAAATGGATCCGTACGCCTCCGACTCCTTCGTTACACAATATGTAAACTAAAACTTTTGGATGCGATTGATTAATTGTCTGACAGCACTCATTTATAATGAATAAATTTGTAACAAAAATAATTTCTAATCTAATAATTGCATTTATAATAAATTAATAATAAAGTAAAAAATCTAACATTTATAATAAATACAATTATTTTTGTTGCTAATTTGCTATCGTGTAACTAGTTAAAAGAAGAAATTATTAATTAACAACTATGGAACGTTATACAAGTTGGCTACTCTCATGTCATATTTTTATTTGGTTCTATTTATATAACAGGTAAGTAAGATTTACTCATTTGATTTTATAAAGATTATTGTTGTTGTTTTTTCTTTCTGAATTTATTACTTTGCAGTCATGCCAGTTTTCTTTCTTAAGCTTGTAGACACCAGATGGAGCATTTGTTGCATCTGACAGTGTGGTTTGTGCTCTCATATGTGGCTTGTGTATTCTAAGGCTATATATTTAAAAAAAAATTAAACCTCAAAACCCCAGCGTTGATTGATTTGTCTGGTGAACTCCGTTTGTGTTTGTATGTTTGCATGTGAGCAGTCTGGCTCTTCTAACAGCCAGATGACTGTGTTTTTGATGAATTGTCCAACAATCGTTTGATTGACTGCTTCTTGTTTTGTTTTGTGCCAGTGTCACCATGTCAGTATTCTCAAAATACAAGCTTCGGTCCTTTTCTGCTGGATCTGCAGGAAACCATGTCAGAAAGCTGCAAGCAGCCAAACAGGTTCTCAGCAGACTTCCCCGCTCTCGTGTATTTATATAGAGTTGACTCGAGAGCCGCATCCGCCCACCTTCCCCCTGTCTTGTCTCTCAGATCCAAGATCTTATCAGCTGTTTGAAACTGAAGTGTTAGACTGCTGCCCGCACAGACTTAATGTCCAGATAAGAGATAAATACAGTCAGATTAGTGTTGGCAGAGCTCAGCAAAAAGTCAAGTGCTTCTACCCAACGGGACACCAGCGGGAGTCTGTAAAGATGTGCTCCTGACAAAAATGACTTATCAAAGTTTCCTAAGCATCAGTTTGCTGATCTGTGCTTTACTACACTAGATGTTAATGGAGTGGTGTGGATCATTGTGATGTTTTTATCAGCTGTTATTTGGACTCTCATTCTGACAGCACCCATGCAGTGTAGAGAAACCAAGTGATGTAACCCTAAAGTTCTCCAAATCTGTTCAGATGACAAAAACAAGCAATTTTGGATGGCCTGAGTGTGAGTAATTGGTGTTTTTTTTTTTGGTGTTTTTTTTGTTTTTTGTTGAAGTGCTTAGAGAGCAAGTCATGTTCTAACTGAACAGAAGTCTCAAGGAACAGAACAGCTTGAAACAACAGTTTGTCTCCATCAAAGCAACAGTTAAATGCTGGTCTTTTAGCAACCTGTTTTTCTGGACATTAATTATAATTTTCAATAAGTGAAAGAGTAAAAATATCAAATTGTTGCACTACTGTGGCAAAGTGATATATTATTATAATTTTGTGTTGGAAAGAAATTCCTCCTGGAGAGCGTTAAGGGAGATGTTTGCTGCTCTTCTGTTTCAAGTAAATGATTTAAACACATAGCAATTGGTACAGTCACACCTTGATGCCTAAATTAGATGGTGGTCTGTTCTGAATTATATCATAGCTAGCATATCAGAATTTTCCAAACCTAGTGATTATTATAACAGTGGTGTAATTCACCCAGACATGCCATGAAAAAGTTAAAGTTTTTGTTTTGTTTTTTATCACTGACTGTAAGTATATATTTATACAGATTAGGGTTTTGCTCAAATAACTGATGTAACAGACACTAAAAAGAGACAATTAAAAAATAAATATGCGAGAATAATAGTAATAATAAAAACGTTCTTACAAAGTCACTAATTATCTAGAGCTGATGACGGCTCACTCAGGGCGGGTCTGAGGTAAGACACCAGTTCAGTCTGTGTGACACGCTGCTGTCAATCATCTATTGTGGGAGAGGCCTCTATCAGTGTGATGCCACACCCACATTTCAGAAGAGGCAACTTATTTTTATTACATCAAAAGAAAACTACCTGTGGATCTTTATCATTGTAGGGTGGTTATGTACACACACTCCCAACACACATTTCAGTCCAAACAGTTTGTAAAAGTGCATGTAGCACCGGATGACCCCTTTAAAGACCCAGTGAAGAAGATAAAACACTGTTGATGTCACTGTAAGGGCAAGTAAATAATTAACTTCTGATAACTTCTGTTTATGTGTGTATATATCACAGAGTGACAATAATCCACATAAAAAACAGCAACAACACATCAAACTTAGACAAGACCGAATAACAATGAAACAGAGCAATTTAAGAACACAAGCAAATCAAGATTATTACTGACACATACTTGAACTGAATGATCAAATCAAATCAACAACCATGGCAACCAACACAACAGGGACAACATGCAAACTGAAACCAACTAAGCAAATGTCCAAACTAAGTAATACATGTAATGTTTTTCCCCATAACATTTACACAGCAGTTCATGATTTTAATAGAAATCTGTGGAACATAAATGGCACAATTTCCTAAAAAGATGCTGTTGTAGTTTCATTTTGCAGGCAAAAAGTTGAATCTGTTATTCAGACATCTCTGTTCTGATACCCAAAGAAACGAGGTTTACAGAAGACTTTGGACTGCGCTCAGCAACAAGAGTTTTGACTCAATATCAACAGCCACAGCTAACAGAACCGTCCATGTCTCTACATGTCACATAGCATAGCTCTCTGCAGTCCTGTAGGGGAAAAAACTCTGCTCTCATCCTCACAGCGCTGATATCATGTTGAAGCAGCTGGCTAGAACACCTCAGGCTCTGAGCTTGACTATGCAAGTATTCTCCTTCAGATCCCTGCATGCACCCCTCCGTAATCCAGGACTGATCCAAGCATTTGATTCACAGCACTGATCTGATGTGAATCATTGGCCTGAGCGACTGCCTGTTTTTAGGACAGGCAGATACATGTAGCCGTGTGCCGTTCACAACACGACAACTGACATCTACTAAAGAAACTTACGTGATGTTTTGAGCATCTCCTCATGTTTTCCCTTCCAAAGCTTTTCCCAGCACTCCATGTGGACACATACAGTACATATTTCACGTACGGCAGTTCGTGAATAAATCGCAAAATTTTATGTAATCTATTTATTCATGGCAGGGACACGTTTATTAAGTTATTTTCGTAAGTCCAGTACATTTTTTAAACTAAGATTACATTGGATGCATCTTAGTTTAAAAAAACGTATTTACGTTGGCTAAATGGCTGATGCATATGGTACACTTAACTGGAAATGCTTCAGCAGTGTCAAAGTTGTCATCTGATTGGTTGAATTTGAGCGGATTTCCGGGGGGGGGTGGGCGCGAGTGTCGCGTTTAGTTTAAAGCGCAGACATGTGATAGCGGAAGAAAAACTCTCAACCATTAGCGTTTATCAAGATCAGCTAAACGTTGGATTCTCAAAAGTTTGCGAGGTTCACGGCATAGACTCTTTAAGAGATGTCCAGGAGGTAGTTGTGTGCCCCCTCTTATCTATTATGGAAGATCAAGTGAAGTACCTGAGAAGGGGATCTCAGCTGCATTTGCTGGCAAACATGAAACAACAGACGCTGGCATCGCAGCTGGCTGATTCAGTATTGTGTTCGGTATTCCAGAATTGCTTGCGGGTGTTAAAAAGTGGAGAGGTATGCTTCAAACAAATGTTTACCGCGAGCGTCTCATTGGGATTTTCTATGCTGATTGACTTGTCGCACGCCGTTTGTAACATTTTTGTCTGTTTAGTTCTGTTTTTAGTTTCGTTTTCATGTCTTCCCATTTTGGTTTCAGTTTAGTTTCAGTTCATGTCTTCCTGTCTGCCCTTATATGGTCTTTCCTGTGTTAGATATAATTATGAGTTGATTCCCGTCCACCTGTGTTTTCCCAGCTGTGTCTTGTCTCGTGATTAGTCTCCCCTGTATAAAA
>JAUCMU010000097.1:3511035-3548043 GCA_032275025.1 Enteromius treurensis | reverse complement strand
ATTAATTGTGAACAAATTAACCATTAATTAATGCTTAACTAATGCATTATTCTGGACCCTTAAAATAAAGTGTTACCCAAAATCCATTTCAACGGAAGGCCTTTTATACAACAAACTTAATGAAGTGGTCAAAAATCATGCCACCAATACTCCATATCTCCAGACCTTCTGTGACGTCTCTAACTTATTCACGTGCCTCACTTTCACGATCAAGGTAGATTCAATTAATCCAAAGTTTAAACAAACAATAAAGTATCCAAGCACAAACAATGAATGGCTCCAGCAGCATGTTTCTCTCCCCGTCTCCTTCATACAGAGTCAGCCGGAGCAGTGAGCTATCAGTCTTCACACTGGTCTGAGAGGTGAAAGTTTGAGAGTGTGTAAATCATGAAATGTGCTGTGTGCGAGGTTTCAGGCTGTGGGTTTTTGAGGGGACGGCTTTTAAATTGTGTTAAGCTCAGAGTCAGACCTTGTGAGATGTAGGCAGCACATGCGTCACTTCCACTCATCCTCCTGTCTCTCTCTCCTGTCCTGTTTTCTGTCCCGTCTGCCTCAATCTAAAGACACACTAACCCATATGTATATATATATATATATATATATATATATTCTCAGTCTATACCGTTAAGATTGTGGATTTTATAGCTGGATTGCTGTGTTTTTAGATTTCATATTCTCAAACTAACATGTTTTTTTTTTTCTGATCAGCTGCTGTTTTGATTGACATTTCAATACAGTCTTGCATATATTGTCGCCGATTTTTGCCCAAGTAAGACATGTTCCTGAATCAACATCTTTTATGGATCCTGCATCAACTCTCCAAAAATATAGCCTTAAGCCAATCCCTACCCCTAAACCTAACCCTACTCATAGTTTATTCATAAAATCAAAAGGGTGTAGAAGCATCTAGCACTGATCATAAGCCTAAAGCTGATATTAACTATTTATCAATTCTCAATTGTAATTGGTTGATTGGAATGCTGTTCCAGAATGAAAAATGTGATTTTTTTTTTTTATAATAAAAAGTTCAACTTAAATATATAAGTCTCTTATTTGGACTAAGGCTGCATTCTTTTGATCTAAAATATAGGAACTAGAGTAGTATTGTGAAATATTATTACAATTTAAAACAGCTGTTTTTTATTTTAAAACCTTTTAAAATATAATTTATTCCTATATGCAAATCTGAATTTTCAGCAGCCATTGCTTTAATGTTCTGTGTCACATAATCTTTCAGAAATGATTTTAATATGCTAATTCAGTGGTTAAGAAAGATTTGGATCAGTGTTGGAAATAGTGTTGTTTTATGTTTGGGGTTTTCAGGGTTATTTCATGAAAAAAAAAGTTAAGAATTGTTTATTATCTCGTAGCATTATGTCTTTACTGTCACTTTTGATCAAATGCATTCATCCTTGCCAAATAATAATATTACTTTCTTTATTTACAGTTTTTTTTTACAATCGCTATGACAGTTTTTACAAAACATTAAACATTAACGTCTTTGTAGGGTATACAATTAACACACATTAATTGTTGCTTTGATACAAAATGCATTCAGTTAAGACCAATTTAAAATGCTTAAACTTCTTTTACACACAAGCTCAAACAAAACCAAAACAATGTCAATTTACAGTCCAATGTACAAATGCTTTCACATTGTGTGTTTTAGGTGTGCTGGTGTGTTAAGAGTTTAGAAAACTTTAGAAGAAGAGTGAAAAATAAAAAAATAAAGACTGACCCCTTGGTGTAAACAACTTTTGTCATTAGAGTCTGTGAGTAAACAACAGAAAGGTTGTACAACACACTAAAATGGCATTTTCTAACATTTCTATAAATCTTCAGATCAACAAGATTGAAGTGATTGCAGCTGTGTTTCTATCAGAAAAATGGCAACACTCCGAACTACGGCGCCAAAAAAAGCATTTGAGCCCCAGAGAGCTGACACTCTCAAGCCCTTAGGCAAGGCCTCTGGACTGATATGGTGAGCAGAGAAATGTGAATTAGGAATGAATGTTTTTGAGCACTGAACACAGACGCTTCTGACTTATATAAGAGGCATATTGTCCATGCTAGAGGTCTCTTTATAAATTAGTTTGCGTGAGTGTTAATGTGCGGATCTCAGGTGTTTATCCTCTAGTATTAAAACACAGAGATGTTTCCACCGTCCGCGCACTGCTAAGCCATCAGCGGGGTTATAACGCTTCCCACTTGAAAAACAAGTTGTTCGTGTTTGAAGTTTTACATTAGTGTACGTCGTGAGAATGGAACGCTTTGGTTTTACTGTGAATATTCTGTATGCGAGTACTGTGGATATTGTGGCATTTATGAAGGTCACAAGCTTTTCACTTGTGTGGGGGTTGTAGTATTTGATGTCCTCACAAAGATTATTCAGCATATTAGTCAGAACAATCTTCATAATCTTAATGAACAACATAAAAAGGACATATTCGGCTATAGTTGTTGGTCTGAGATCAAACTGTAGGGCAATAGATCCAGTGACCATTGACCAAGAGGATTTGTATACTACTGTTCAAAGGTTTGAGGTCAGCAAGGATGCATTGGTAACACTTTACAATAAGGTGTCTTTTAACATTACTGTATTAACTAACACGAACAATACATTTATTACACTATTTAGTCATCTTTGTTAATTTGTCAGTTTAAAAAAATACAGTGATTCATTGTTTGTTCATGTTAGTTTTCAGTGCATTAATGTTACACAGCTTGTAAAATTCATATTTTCAGCATTTATTAATGTATTAACATTAACTTTATTACTATATTAATAAATGATGTAGAAGTATAGTTCATTCACTAAGGAACCGTATTGTAGTGTTAACGATGCATTAAATACACCAACTTGACAGAAAAGACTTATTGATTAAAAAATGTTATTTAAAAAAAAAACTTCTTTTGAATTGTCTATTAAAGGATCTTGCAGGGGGGAAAATGTACATCAGTTTCCACAATACTTTTAAGCAGCACAACTGTTTTTCAACTGTTTCTTAATATTGATAATAGATGTTCCTTCAGCATCAAATTAGCATATTAGAATTTCTGAAATATGACACTGAAGAATCTGAATCCAGCTTTGCCATCACAAGAATAAATCATTTTAAAATATAAAAATAGAAAACAATCAACAGCTTATCAGGATTCAGGGTACATTTCTACCAACATGCATGTTGCAGTCCCTAGAAACACTGAAGCATGCTTTTCCTTACTTGCAAAACACTGTTTTTCTTGTTAAAGTGGCAATTTGGACCCTGTCAGAACAGTCAGATCTCTACTACCACCACCTGCCCAAAACGAGGTAGCACTACACACAACTAATAAAAATGCCCTGATGTTACCAAGCTTGTATCACCAGAAGTAAATAAGACGTACGAGAAAGAAAAGAGCAACAGATTTTAGAATTGGTAAATTGTTTATTCCTTTTTTTTAATTGAAGGTTTACCATTTTCTTCATTTTATAGAAAACGGAGAAAAAAAAGAAATCGCCTTTTACAAACATTTACAAATAAATGACAAGTGGCTGTACAAATAAGAACTGAAAGAGAAAGACAAAAGTGGGAGGGAGAGTTGGAACACCACTTACAGCAACTTTTAGAGTTTAGACGTAAAAAATGTCCGGTTTTAAGATGACTGACATGGAAACTTTGTGCTTGATCAAAATTATCCCAAAATGTGAGCTCGCCCATCCTTTTCTCTTTTCTACCACCGGCACAAAGTTTACAAACATAATTAATAAAGGTATTTAACAAATTAATTCTTTAAGAAAAAAGCGTTATTTTTGTCCATTTTTATTAGTGTCCATGTCTGCTTTAAAGATAGTGCTGTCAGTAAAGCTACAGCAGACCGTTAGCACATGTACAGGCCGGGAAGGGGTCAGAGGTGAAACATCAAAAAGTCAAAAGGTGAAGTGCTATTTCAAACGCAGCAATTCGAGCTGATCCTGGTACTCTGTGAAGAGTCTCTGGAACCGCAAGTTCTGAACAATCACAGGCAGCACCTCTGTCAACAGATCCCTCTTTCTCAGTCCCTGAAATAGAAGACAGAGCCAGCTTTGGAGATGATTTTGAAAGGTGTGTTTGGTTTAAAACGGGTAAATGCAACAACACTGCCATTAACTCAGTACATGAATCGGTAAAAAGAAAGAAAGAAAGAAATCATACCAGCACTGTGGGCTCCCAGGAGCTGCTGCTGGATTTGTGAACAGGTCCGAGTAAATCCTGACATAGTTCCCTTAACCTCTGCTCATAACCTGCACAGATATGCAGAGCTTTTATAAATTATAGTGCCCCTATTATGGATTTTTGAAAATGATCTTTCATGTGTAACACAGCTCTAAGTGAATAGAAAAAACTGTGCACAGAGTATAGAGTTATTGTCTTTCAAAAGAAAGAGTCGACTCTGAATCATTCAAATGAGCTATTTTAAAAAAAGTCCAAACAAGAAACATTAGCACATTTTCCACCCACTTGTTTTGCACTGGACTGAAAGAAAGCGCAAATTAATTATTTGGGTTAAAAGCTCACAGACACTGCTTTAAATGAAATCCACCAATCAGTGAAAACAATGAATCATTGAACAAAACGTTTTGGAAGTCGTTGAATTTTACATATTATTTAACATATTATAAGAAAAAAGTTTTTTTTTGACCTTGCATGCAAGTCTACCGGTTATTTGGGATTCCCAAAACCAGAATATGAACCTTTCATAACCCATAATAGTGGCATTTTGAGAAAGGAACTCATCTTTGTCTTAGATGGCCTGAGGGTGAATATATTTATAGACCCTCTTGACTGCTGACAATCTTCTCACTCACCCTCATTTACGAGGAAACGTGCATAGATGAGAAGCCAGTGCCTGTACTCGCTCGCTGAGAGGAGGATGAGGGCGGAGGAGAGCTGGTTCTCCAGGAAGGCCAGAGTTATTCCCTGCTGCAAGTGATGAGGAGTCGATGACAAGCGAGATGCCAACCGCCCCGCACTGGCAAAAGAGAGACGGTTAAGGCCTGTTTACCCCTAATAAATGGTAACTATATAAGCAAAAACACTGATGCAACACAAAATATGATACTTCTGAAGGTAACTGAAAGCTACTAAAATACTATGGAAAAAAATATATACTGTTGGAGCCAATGGTTACCAGCAACATTCTTGTAGGGGTTTGTTCTCAATATTTTCTTGGATTTTATCTATAACGGTAATTCGATGTTCTTCTGCTGAGTGTGTTATTGTGCTAGTATTTTTTTTTTTTTAATGTTCTTCGTATTCTGTGTGGTGGTCGGTTCACACGGATTGAAATTTAATCTTTTCCAGCGAGTTTAAATTGATTTTTACCTTTTATGGGAATTTTTACCTTTATAAAGCCATGCCAAGTGTGCATTATCTTTTGAGTCAAATTCTTACATTTAATCAGTCAATTAGAATAGTAAGACATTTGGGCGGTTACCAAGCCAATGAAATCTTTGCAATGCAGAGTATGCATTTAGATGCATTTACACACTACTGTTTAGTACAGAACATGAATTAATTAAACCTGCTATTACAAATGCATAAATAACTATATGAAATGAATAATTGTACACATTAATTGTCCCCATATTTTTACATTTTGTGATTATTCTAAATGCATTTTATTAGACTGAATCATGCAGTGAAAAGACACACTCTGCCACTGGTCTAGACTTCATGTAATATACTAGTGCACATACATATACATATATACAAACACATATACACATACATATATAGCACACCCCTACAGTCTGGTTATCATTCAAAATATATTTCATGCTCGTCAGAAGAGAGATGTTCATAAAGCTTTGGTACAACATGATAATGAGTAAATAAAGACAAAATACTTGATCGGACTATCCCTTTAAATGTTCAAGCTCTCTAAATTCATAAATCCAACAACACTGTTCTACTATATTATTATTATTATTATTAGTTTTAGTTTGGACTTCCCTATTCCCATCAAATCAGTAACAAAGATCATTCTAGTGATTGGCAAAGTACAAAAATGGCTGTTACCTGAGATTACGGCCCTGTGTTAGGGCCAGTGGCCCCACGGAGCCCAGAGCATCCTGAGAGGACATGCAATTGCGGAAGTCTGCGCACTGTACAAGAGAGTCCTGCTTATCTGCGATCAAATTCCTATTAGAGATCACAAGAGAAAAGACAATCATAGTGACCCTGAATATTGTTTGGACTGGTTCTGGTTGTTAAAACTGAACACATGGTTTGTGTATTGCTCACCAGGTCTCCAGCGAGGAGTTGAAGCAGTACGTTTTTCCATTCGACAGTGAGACCACAGCTACTCCTTGCTGAGTCAGAAAAGACTGACTTACCGTGGCATCTGTGCCTGGGGTGTAAGAGAGATGAGGTATTATTATGTTTCAACTGATTTATGATAGTTCATTAGTCACATTATTGCCACCCATCATTTTGCTCTTTCCGTGCAATTCAGTTGTTATGTGTGCCGTACCGTCAGTTTTTTAAATGCCCCTTAAAAGTCTCTTCTTCTCACTAAAGATGTGTTTACTTGATCAAAAACACAGTAAAAAAAAATGTATTATTGTGAAACACTACAACAATTTAAAACATATTTTCTATTTGAATTTATTCGGAAATGTAAATTTCTTCTTGTGATGCAAAGCTGAATTTTCAGCACTCAATACTCTTTCAGCGGTCTTCAGTGAACGCTCACGTGATCCTTCCCATATGCTAATTTCCTGCTCAGAAAACATTTATTCTTATCAATGTTGAAAACATTTTCTATTTCTCGGATTCTTTAATGAATAGGAAATCAGAACATTCTTAACAAATGTTTTTTATAAACTGCACGAACATCTGAAATAAAGGGGGTGGAGTTTAGGGAGGAGTCAATTAACGTCAGCAATGATATAAAAAGGAAGATCTCAAATTCAGTAAAGCAAGAAAACCAAATCACACCTGATAAGATTGGATTCAGAGATTCATTTTTGACCAAAGCCGTCTGCTTCTGAACATCCCTGCAGAAAAAGACAATCCAAGCCATTTAACATCATGTCAGATCTAGATCTTTAAGAACGTACGCCAATAATCTCAGGCACAAATCCTGTTCCAAATATAGCCATGCGTTCAGCTTCAATCAGCATATGACTTTTCTATTGTGAAACAGAGAGGGAGGGTCAGTACCAGACAGACAGCATGGCTGATGCGCTCAGCGCCATGACAAAGTATCCCGAGCAATGAAGTGCTGAGATGGGGGCGGGCAGCATGATGGATGGAATCAGCCTCCGTCCACACGTGGTGAAGACAGAGAGCGTGCGGTCTTCGCAAGAGACAGCAACAACATCGCTACGGAAAAAACAAAGTCGGTTACTTTTACTCAAGATGTTAAAAGCAGGCATAAACCGGTGTGTCGTGTGCTCACCTGCTTCCGGTTGCGATGATGATGCGGCTGGGCAGCAGCGTGTCCCATTCTCGCCCCTCTCTGCTCCATTTGAGCTGACTGAGACGAGCCCCAGACACCACAGAGACCTCGTTCTCCACCTCCAGATACGTGATGCAGTCTGTGCTCACCTGAAAACCCAACGAGTGAGTTTTTACTGCTAGATCCTGGGTCATTAACCAGGCTGGTTTTTCCTCCAGGAATGCTTTTGTGTTGCATTTAAAACTTTTACAGACATATTACTTCAGCTTCCTGATTGTACATTATGATCTTCTGAGAGCGTTTACTGCATAGACAGGACTGTAGAGAGTTACCTGAGTGCTGAATGATTTCTGTATGGATGGGGTAGGGAGTTTTAACACCGCTACTGGCGTTGTTAATCGAGACGGCTCCTTCTCCACTGGGACTGGAGTCTACAAGAGATAAGACCAATTAAAAGTCATTCAAATTTGTAATGAAGGACCCTCAGGGTCTCTTATGTGCCTTGGTCATAAAGTTAATGGAAAGAAAGATAATGAAAGAGATTAGGATTGTAGTATAGAAGTCATAGTCGACTAATGTAGATTTTTTCTTTTATTTTAAAAAGTTGTGTGTAAATATATACATTTATAAGCTACTGTTCACTAGTTTGGGGACAGTATGTTTTCCGTTTTTAAACATATATATAGTTTTATTCAACAAGGATGCATTAAACTGATTAGAAGTGACAATAAAAGACATTTATTTTTAAAATAAATGAAAGAAAAACTGTTAACCAAACTCACAATAAGTCTTCAATCAGCAAATTAGAATGATTTCTTGAAGATCATGTGACTTTTAAAATTGTAACCATTAAGATTATAAAATTATTAAATGTTTTTCTAAATAAATGCAGTTTTGATATGCATGAGATGCTTGAATGGTAGTGTCTATATTATTTATACAAAATATATTAAAATATTTATATCCTTTCAGAATATTTTTAGGGGCAGTGTTTTATTTTACATGCTTACAGCATGCACTGACACAGAAACACCGTCTCAGAAAAGATCTGAACAGGCCCCCATCAGCCATCTTTCAAAAGAAGAAGAGTCACCTGTGGGAAGGGCTGTGATACAGGCATCATTTTGGCATCTTTCCTCGGCCGTCCCTTCTTCCTCTTCTCTACCACCTCTGCTCCCTCCATCTCTCCCTTCCTCTTGGCCATAGATAGTGATTTCACCATGATCTTGTCCTCACTGTCGCTGCTTGTCTCGTCTTTTACTTTAGGCTCCTTCACAGAGCTGCTGTCTTTTGCCCTTTTTGCACAGAACCACAGAATAACTTCAGTTCGCTTTTAAGTCCAGTTTAGAAGAACAAACCGGTTATCATGCAGAATTTACTACCTGTCAAGTGGGGTGATGCCTATAGTGATGGGTACACTAGTGACTCCAGGCGTGGCCTTTGACCTTTCGGTAAACCGCGAATCCAGCGCTTTCATGGGCTCGATCTTGGAGGCAGAAGTCAACAGCAGATTCGATTTCATTCCGATCGAGTTCACAGCTGCAGTTACACTGAAAGACAAAGAAATTAGATTTTAAGTATTGGTTAAGAGAGAAGGGGACATGGGGACTTTGCATACATGTACACTTACCTGTCCTTGTTGTCTTCCGCAGTTTTGTTAGGAGAGGTGGTGGTGGGGTCATGTGAGGGTCGCAAGCCAAGCGAGTTGGCCGTACTGGAATCCGAAGAGATCTGAGGGGTAAGCTGAGTCGACGCAGACGACCCCGGCAAGATTGGGACGCTGTTGAACAACGCTGGTGAGAAGTCCCTGGGTAAAAGAAAGAGACATTCAGACAGTGAGCGTATGCTGTGGTATAGGTGGGTGATAATTTTAGACATGTTCTTGTGCGTGCTCGTTACCCCGTGTCGAGCTGTGCGATGCAGAGAGGTGTGATTCTTCTTCTCCCATCTGCGGTTCTGGTCTCCACCTGCTTCTTTAAGAGATTCTGCCCAATAGAAAAAACCCAAAAAAGCCATTTGTTAATAACTGCAGTCCTGCAAACATGTTATTCTAGAATTAAATCTTTAAGATCTAAACAACTATGCTATTAAATTATACATAAATATACATAGAAACGGGCAGATGTGCATCAAAAATTGTATGCAAATTATTTAATATCACGCACCCACACATTATGTATTTGCATGTAATATGCATGTAAACTATAACAATTTTACATAACCACTCGTTATGCATATTAGGGCCGGGCAGTAGGACTCTTCCATTTCATTCAGACCCAAAAAGTATTCGGACAGTTTTGGTTAAGGTCACACATGAAATATATTGATTTCATATTATTTAAATACCTAAATCTCAAACCAACCAGGCACCCGCAAACAAACTCTGCCTGATGTGATTTGGATTTGAAATATTTGACAGAGCAGGAAACTATATTTACTAGAAATACTAGTAAACAATCATTAGCAGATCAATTTTAGCACATTTTCCATTTTAATCCAAAAAAAAGGAAAAAAGAAAAAAAGCTGCTATGCGTATCGTTACATATAGTTTCTTCTGACCTTTCTGATGTCCTCCAGGGACTCTCCGTTGAGCACATTGGTGAGTTTGGGCATCTGGCTCTCAGGACCGCTTCCCTGGGCTCCATTTGGGTTCTGGTTCCCCTGCCGTTCCTGCTGATACTTCAGCATTTCCGGGTTCTCAATGATTGTGCTGGAAAGCTGAGAGTCCATCGTGATGGCCAGACTCTTTCCATAGATGTTCTGATGAATGGCGTTCTACAGAAAGATATGCAGATCTCTTATTTTAGAGACTCGAGTCTTTCTGCCGCCTTGTTAGTTTGTCCGTGCTAAAAAATTAACTAAAAGTAGTTTTTATTTATTTATTTTTATTTACATTCTTCAGAAGCATGACAATAGCTTTTCCTGTAACAAGCAATTAATAAAAAAAATGTTTAAAAAGCTTCATCGCTGTTTTTGTCACACTGCATTAAGCAGGCAAAGGCAATTAGCAAACACTCTCCTACAATGTCCTGTTTTACATTATGAATGAACCAAATTATTTCTTATGAATGAAATAAATAAAACTTTTTACAGTTTTTCAACTGTGTAGCGGAAAAGTTATTGTCGCTTTAAATACTGATGTGTGCAATTTTTCTCCACCTTCTCCTCTTCATTCAAGGGATCTCCCAGCTCATCCTGCGAGAAATCCAAGAAAGCCACAGTGCCATCCATGGAGCACACCAGGAGTCCCAGTCCATTGAGTGTCCTGAGAGATACGATCCGTTCACAATACTCTCATTCATGTGAATTTCCTACGATGCTTCCTGATGTTTGGAAAATACAAAAGCTCTTTTCTTACCAGGTAATATCCATAATAGATTTATCGAAGAGGTCATGGATGACCACCAGTGGGCGCTTGAGTGAGGTGAGCTGAAAAACAAGAGCAGGATAAATGTGCATCTTCTTTACACTGCATGAATGCGTGTTATTTTTCTGTCCTCACTGAAAGAGACATACTGGGCAAAACAGAATAAAAAGAGAAAATATTTCGTTATTAAAACTTTTTTCAGAGCTTTGGGCCAGTCATGTTTCACTGTGGGAAAATATATTACCATGGTTGCAGCTGGTTAGGACAAAAACTTGTAAACATGGCAAGATGTAATTTATCGCTGTACCCTGGCAGTTTTATATATTGAATGTTAAACAATATTTGTAAGCAGAGCATAACCACAAACTTTTTTATACTACCATTCAAACGTTTGAGGTCAGTTAGATTGTTCTGAATGAAAAAAGGCATATAATTGATCAAAAGTGACAGTAAAGACTTTTACATTGTTACAAAAGATTTGTTTCAAATAAATGCTGTTCCTTTGAAAGTTCTATTCAAAGAACTGCAGAAAAAAAAATGTATCCATAAACCGGTTCAAGTAACAAGTAATGAAAAGAAAAGAAAACATTTATTTTAAAATAGAAATATGCTTTCATAAAAGTATTTTTTGTAGTGGGGCCAGACCAATCTGTAAAAACAGAGAACAAAGGGGTGATATTGAGAAGTCTCATACCCATACAGAGAGTGAGCGGTCCTTACTACCCACAGCACAGCAGCAATACGGACAGCTGGGTTTGGGTGTGCTACCATTCTTCTGTTTCTTCTTGAAGATCTTGGGATTGAACTTCTGCAAAGAGATGGAAAGGAATCAACGAACCACTTAATAAGAAACACAAATCGAATTCTAGAGCTTAGCCCCGTTTAAAAATTGTGATTTCATCAAAACTCTGCAGTACAAACTATCTGATACAGATCTGAAACAACACTAACCACCACTGTAACAGCTTTTCGATGACCAACAAAGTCCATGTTGGTCTTCCAGCCGTCGCGTTCGATGATCTGAGCTGTGGGCCCAGAATTATTCATGGCATGAGCCGAAACCAGGTACTGACCATCTGGAGACCAGCTCAGCCTCAGGACGTGTGTGGTGCCGCCACACTGAATCAAAGCAAGAGAGAAAAGGGAGAATACAGGGTCACGCGCATGTAAACAAGTGAAAGAAGAAAATAAATAAACAAAGGAGTAACTACAAGCCCAAACCGCCATTTCTGAACTCTGAAGTCTTACTTCACTGAAAGGTTTAGTGATGTTTGTCTCCAGCTGCCAGTCCATGGTTCTCCAGACCTTCAGGCTATGGTCATCTGCCTGGGAAGCGATGTACTTTCCAACAGGGTCCCACGTCAGGCCTTTCACTAGCCCTGTGTGTCCCTTTAAACTCATCACAATCTCTGTGGCACACACAATGCAGCAATTGAAGCAGATCTGAAAGCCAAACCTTTATACAATTCCCTGATGAAACTTTCCTACATGGCCATTCAAGTATTTGGGCACCTAAACCACACGTAATGACATTGCATTACAAATATTAGGGAGCTCAGCGCTGAGCTTATAAAGTCTAAGTTAATACATGAATATGCACTATACAGGTAAGATGAAGAGAAAATAGTACCAATAAACATCTGATATATTTAGATAAACTCCAACCCGAAAATATATCACGATCCATTTATATTAAGAATTTGACATAATTTAATAAATTTTCAACCAGCTCCGGGGTGCATCGTTACATGCAAAGTATATTGAACCAAGCGGCATCTGCAGACAGACATCGCTGGACTTTTTCCTCCGATCTAAATGAACTTTTCACCTGGAAATTTGCGAGCGTTCCATATAACGATGGTGTTGTCCACACTGCAGGACGCGAGCCAGACATCATGAGGTGACCAGGCGACATCCATTACATCTGAATCAGATTAATAGAGAATATGCTTCACACAATGCCAAAACTCAAGTCATTCTCCAGCATCTCCATGAGCAGCGTTTTCCCCTCACCTCCCGTGTGGTTCCTCAGAATGGTGACACACCTCCACTGTTCCACATTAGCCAGTTTACTGCTGGACCCAAACACTGTGCTTGGACCTATTAAACTGCACAACAAAAGAAATATCACGTACTGCCTCAAAGGCCTGCACGCAGATGCATGCGTGGCATCTGTTTACAATCTGCATAGGGGGGAAAAGTACGGTAATATGCAATGCATTTGCGCAAAAAGTAGCTTCTAGGTCATTCTGTACACTCTTATTTCTAAAAATGTAATATTCAAATGCATTAAAATACTATTGTAGCAGCGTTTATATATTAATTTTAAACTGTTGGACAAGACTAATGTTATTTTTGTGCATAACTGTGTGTATAAAGTGCAAAAAAACAAATGCGGGTCAGTTTTACTTACGCAGCTCTCTTCCACACCATGACCAGTTTGTCATCTCCTCCTGACGCCAGGTATAAGCCATTATTTGACCAGCGCACGCAATTCACACATGCTGAAATTCACAAAGTTACATAAAACCTTTAATTAGATACAGAATATTCATCGGCGTCACACATTTCGTCTCACATTCTGTCAGTGCGGTTCTTATCCAAAAGGAGTTTAAGATACATTTAAGTAAAAAAACAAAATCTTGACACATATCTGAATTATATTTTGGATTGTTAAGAGCAAATATAAATGCAACAAAATCAAGTAAAAAGAGAGAACAATCATTCATTTTGAATACTGCAATAAAAAAAGTATCAAGTAATACCTAAGTGGTTGTCCATCTGACAAAGCAATTTGGGGATATTCTCGTTCTTCTCATCCGCCTCTCGAAGAACCGGGGCCATATTCCAAATGACCACTTTCCCAGAGTCCTCACCTGATAATATACATTGAAAATATTAGCTACCAATAACACATCTGTCTGTAAATTAGAATGGAAATAAAACTACCACCTAAGCTAAGCTCAATCTGAAAACTATACTATAGTCAGGAAAAGAAGGAAAGAAGAAGAGGTTTCAGGTTTTCACCTTGGCCACCTGTAGCAAATTTAGTTCCATCTGGATGGATGTCAGCTGAGAAAATTGGTTTACCTGTAAGCAAATGCACATAACGCAAATACAATTTAAAAACACATCTCTACAGGCAACAACAGCAAACAACAACTGTACGCGATGCATAGAATGCACGATTCCAAAGCAGCTTGCATGAAATGTAAATAAGGCCACATTAGCATGTAACACGTATAAACAAAGACACAAGTCACATTTAATCGGGTCTTAAATCACGCAATTGACTCTCGGATACATCTATGCAACAAAACAGCCATGAGCTTCAGCTTCATCGACCTATGTCAGAGGTCTGTCTGCCTTTTGGCAACTTGCAAAATGGGTGGTGTGCACATCATATATTCATGGGTGGCTTCTTAAAAACCAGCCGAGCTCAAAAACAGCCGGTTACTATGATTCTTGCTGCGCTAAAACGAGCTGAAGAGTATCCGAACAGCCCTGCAGAAGAGACCCGATCCGTCTCTCTACATAACAAAAGCGCAAGTTGAAGCCCCGGATTCCTGCACAAACACACACACACACACACACACACACTGCTCTCACCATTGTGATTGACCCAACTCGGCTTCAAGAGCTTCATCTTCACGCTGATCGATTATAAACCCGCCGTTCGCAAGCCGCGATCTCCCTCTGCGCTCCCGAGGAGAATCGTTTCCAGCGCCGTTCAAGTGCCGCGGCTCATCCGTTACTTTGTTGCTCTCAGTTGAACTCCATGTCTATCTCTCTCTCCCTCTCTCTCTCTCATCACTCCGTGAGCGTGAAGCTGCCGCAACTGAAGTCACGCCGGAAGTTCGCCGTCTTCTTCGAAGTTCCCTTGGAAACAAAGAATCAACTTGTGTGTTCCTTATTTACGTTGTTTCGTTGAACAGAAGCATATTCCAAAGTGATTTATGAGTGATGTAATCTCGCACACAAGCGACTAAATAATTTTAAATATAATAATAATGTTAGCAGTGCTGCACTACATAATAATCAATAACATTTAAATACCACGATATGACCATGTTTTTGCATATGTAGTATAGAGAGGGTATTAGTATGTATATAAAATTCACAAAATACTGTAATTAGTGAAAAATGTGTTTAAAGAACCCAGTTAACGTTAGATCATCTATCTATCCATTTAGACATGTTTTTAGCACATTTAATGCGAACTTTAAACATTAAAAAAAAATCCCAATCCCCCTAGTGCA
Source organism: Enteromius treurensis (assembly GCA_032275025.1). Classification (NCBI taxonomy): domain Eukaryota; kingdom Metazoa; phylum Chordata; class Actinopteri; order Cypriniformes; family Cyprinidae; genus Enteromius; species Enteromius treurensis. Next base: position 3,532,992 of record JAUCMU010000097.1, on the reverse strand, counting down.
TAACTGCTGAGTAAAGGCTTTACAGAAACACCCAATATTTAATTATGTTGAGTGAAAAAACTAAAAGCTTAAAAATGATACAGCTAAAAAAAATAATTTAAAACCCTTTTACAGTTTCCCACTGGGTGGCGAGCGCATATCTTTTTTATAAGATATGAAAATAGAAATCGAAATGTACAGGAAATACGTATACAAAGCTGATGGGGTACGAAGTGGGCGGGGCTTAGTGTGTCACAAACAATGATTGGTCCACACAGCGCCCCCTTACGTGTTTACGCGAGTTTACCGCCATCTGTAACAACAGTTTCCGTTCTAGCTAGTTGCTAGTTTCACAAGTGCAGGCAGGGAAAATCGGAGAAGAAGAGCTCCTCAGTTTGTTTACATCAGCAGGAGGTGACAGAACAGAGGCAGTATGGCTCAAACTTTCAGTCTATGACTTAGTATGATTTATACCATCGACTGACCGGGAGCCATGGGCGAGTTAGCTTGTCTTTCTGTGCTGTGCTGGCTGTGGTTCAGCCCGCTGGTGTCCAGCGAACAGGTGGCTTTTGTAGAGGTGTTTCTGGAAGACCACCAGCATGTTTTGCATGGTGAGGTGGTCCAGGGGAGTCTGGAGAACGACTCCATGGAAAACCACAGCAAAAAGAAACATGACCTCAATGGAGACCTTATATTAGTAAGTGATCAGTGCATGCAAACATACATTTGACATATCGAGTTTCACAATTCTGAATGTCTGTTTCTTGCAAATAGAGCATGCATTATTTACTATATTTGCATGTTAACACTTCTGTTGCATGTCGTATGAATTGTAAAAAATTATGCATTAATTAATTGGCCAAACAGAAGCATAACGTAAGCTGTTTTCGTTTTTGCTAAACTGCTAAAATTATATAAAACTCTATATGCATTTATTCCTTTCACTTGTGCTGTGTTGGTGCATTAAATATAATAAATCACAAATGTAAAACTACAAGTCATACGTAGCACTAACTGATATTTTGTCATTATAACCCTGAAAAATTACTAATAAATACTTAAAAAATAATAAGCAAAAAAATAGTAAATCTAATATAACCTTTTACTAATATTATAAATATTTACTTCCATGAATAATTAGAAAATTATATAACTATTTTGATTTGTAAAAGGGGAGAAAATTAAATGAAATATTTTTTTTAATCTTACGCAAATTTGTGGGACTTGTGTACAGCGTCGTAAGCATCAGTGTCATTCATTTTTCTCTTTGCAGATAAAAAATGAAGCTATTAAAACCAACAGTGAAAGTAGTGATGGAAATGATCCGAAAGCCTGGATTGGAGTGGTTCCTGTCCAGATGGAGGAAAGCACCGTTTCCAGTAACAGCAACCAGGAGTCGTTTGCTGCCTCTGTGGTCAATAAGGTATTCAAAATGATGATTTAACACAAGATAAATTGATAGCGTTGATCAAACTAACAGATCTTTCCTCCTTAGATGAAGCGTGCTCTTGTTTTGGGTGCATCAGCTCTGATCATCCTGGCTTTAAACCAGAATACTGTCCGAGAGGTGAGAGCTTTGCTGTTCTGATCCATAACCTTCAGCTCATTTCATGATGGTTATAACATATGGATAAGAATAAAAAAAAAAAAAAAAAACTGTTCCTCCTCCGTAGATGGATCTCTCTCAGGTCCTCTCAAAGCCAATAATTATCATTCAGACATCAGAAAATGTCACTAAGCTCATCGGAGCACTCCTCAGGTAATCCTCAGCCATTAAATGATCGATTTTCCTGTGAATAAACAATATACTGCATTTAGAATTGTTTCTTTTTTTACTTTTATCCAATCAGGGGCCTTCGTGCAACAGCAAAAATCACTTACAAGTCCTTTCTACAGGACAGTCTGGTAAGGGTTTACTTCTATGTAGCCTAGTTTCATGCTTGTTGTGGTTCATTAGTGTAGAAGTGTGATATTTTCAAATGTTGTGTCAAAGGGGGCCACCTTGACCCTGTGGTCCAGCTGTGGCCGTTCCAGAGGAGGGTTGTACGGGGAATGGCAAGGGGTTATCTGCACCGGGGAGAGCAACTCTCAGGTCCAGGTATGAGTGTTGTGAAGATCTCTTATTATTCAGGGTTACAGCACTTGTCTTGTAATCATCTTCTGTTTCCAAAAGGAATAATTCACCCAAAAATTAATATCATTTATGAGTTTGGAAGGGCATGAGGGTGAGTAAATGAGGACTTTTCAGAATTTGCATTTCTGGTTGAACTATTCCTTTTAGTGCTCCATGTAGTTTGTATAGAAATTAAAAAGCAGCAAGCAAGAAAATTTATACTCTTTGTACTTTCCTTTTTGTCCATCGGCCCCAGAAATATCTCCAGCAGCTTTGGAACACAGTCGTTCTGGTGGCCCTTGTCCTCTCCACAGGGGTCATAGTTCATGCACGCTGGCAGTACCAGGACAACCAGTTTAATGATGATTTAGAGGTAAACACAGTTATTAGAAGTTCATGACACATTTTCTAAAGTTCGTTCACTTATGTCACTAATTATGAAGAAAGAAGTAAGTGAAGACTGGAGGGAAATTCTGTCATAAACACACATTAACATTTAAAATGTTGGGGTCGGTGAGATTTAAAAAATAAATTGATCATAATTGACTTTAAAGACATTTTATAATATTACAAAAAATTTAAAGAATGCTGATAAAAATTAAACAATTTCCACAAAAATATCACAGCAGCAATATTACATTTCTAAAGGGTCATGTGGCACTGAAACCTGGAGTAATGATTGACAAAATAATTGACACTTTACAAAATATTTAAACAGCTATTTTAAATTGTAATAATATTTGAGACTATCACTGTTTTCACTGCAATTCTGATCAAATAAATGCAGGCATGGTGAGACATGTTCTTACTGACCCCAAACATTTGAGTGGTAGTCTGTTCACTGTACACAGTATATAATCTAAACATTAGACATGAACTCTTTGTCCTACAGTCAGACCTAAAGCAAGACGTTTTAAAGAGATTATCAGCACTGAAGACAAGGATATACCGACAGCCCAAAGTGAGATGCGACCCAACACAAACTCAGCCGGTGGAGATGGATAGTTGTGCAGTTTGTTTGGAGCAATACAACAACAACCAGGTGTCAGATCTTCTGGAAATTCCTATGCTTTTGCTTGGTAGAGTTATGATTCTTTCATGGTTTAATCGCTGCTCTTCTTGGGTGTGTTTTAGTGTTTGCGGGTGTTACCTTGCCTCCATGAATTCCACAGAGATTGTGTTGATCCCTGGCTACTCCTTCAGCAGACCTGTCCTCTCTGCAAACGTAGCGTGCTTGGTGAGAAAGACAAACGTTGTAATTTGTAAACCATTTTTACTTAATTGTCTACTTATTTTTGCTTCATGCACGCTGTAAATCGAGTTGAACTGAACTGAACTCTTCCTGCTCTTGCTGTTTTTGCCAGGTAATTTTTATTGAGCTGGACCAGGAAGATTATGAATTTGTATGAATTGGATCGACTGATTCAGACTTTTCATGGCAACTAACCCCCTCCACCGTACTGTAAGGTCGGAATATCTCCATTTGACCTCTCCAAAGACTATAAACCTTGAGTTCTTTTTCAAGAGACCCCAGGAGTCAGGACTAGTTCCTGAGCTCTACTCAAAACACTTGAGAAGTTCCTTGAAGGTAGGTCCTTGTACATGGGATCAGTTCTTTTGCGCACATGTTGAACCGGCTCAACAATTACAAGATGCACGGATATGCGCAGTAATATTTAGAGTAATAGAAAGTACTAATATTTCATCTCGCTTTAAGGAATTAAGGAACCGTCAAGTCTTATATTTTTGTTTAAACAAGGGCTGGCATAAAGTTTGGATAAAATTATTCTTAGAAAAAATAAGAAATAGTATCTGTCAGTGCAATATCAATCAAATATGTCCTCTGATATGAGACCAGGGGCCAGTTGCATGAACTTAGTCACTATGTTCAGACTGTGTGCCAGGCCTGGTGCCTGACCTGACCCTTCTCCCCCTTTTTTCCATCAAAAAAGATGCCGTTCTTGGCTGGAATTGGTCGTGACATATTTTGAGAACATATGTAATGTTTGTGGCCCTTTATGCAGAAACATTATCATTATGTTTGTTTGTAGACAGGTTGTGTGGTACAGAGCCCCACGTGACAGTAATATCATTATAAGTTACGCCTTTGTTTGTCTTCATCAGCTAAACCTCCAGCTCCAGTACTAGCACCAATTTGGTGGGGGGAAAAAATGATACGTTTATCAGGTCTGTTACTCTAAACCACACCGTAAAGTGAAAGACACTCGCTAGTATCAGTATTCCATACACAGAGCTGCAAGGATGCCCTGCTGCGCAGAGAGCAACTTTTACTGTTGCTCTTAAAGAAAATTTACAGGGACTATAAGTACATTTACATGCATTTTAGAAGTTCAGTTTCTCTAGTTTAAAATGGCCATTTTTAAATGTCATGTAAATGCGTCACTTTAGTCAGGTTTTTGCGTGGTTGAACTAATGAACCTATGCTACCGTTCAGAGGTTTGGGGTCAGTTTTAAAAGAAATGAATACTTTTATTCAGAAAAGTTGCAGTATATTGAAAACTTTCTCTTCAAAAAAATGTCCCCTAGTGTAATATTAAACGTTTTTAAAGTTGATTTCTGAAGCAACCATGCAACATTGAAGACTGGAGTAAGCGCTTTGCCATCACATGAAAAATATATTTTTTAAATATACTATTTTGCAGTACTTCTTTCAAAAACATGAAAATAAATATTAAAATGATAAAATAACTGTAGCTCAGCTACAGCTGGCCCCAAAAGATGTGTTGCTAATCCTTTTAATTTTCAGGTAGACGTTGTGTCATAAGAACTTGAACACATCGATGGCTTGTCTATGCAAAAACCTGCTGTAGCTTCGTTATATCTGCGCATGTAAATGTACTTAATGATAGAACACTTAGGTATATGGAATCTCAAGACAGCCAAACAAAGCATCTCATTACACTTATGCCAAATTTCCCCTCATTGCTCACACTTCAGTCACAATCCATGAGCTGTCTTGAATCCACGCTATCTCAGGAGGGCACCTGCCAGACAACCATTACAACAAATCACATTAAACACTCACGCAAAGAGGAACAATATAAAAAACGCAATCTTAAGAACAGTATTTATTCTTGTTTTATCTTCCACAGGCCTGTTTTACTTCAAAAGCTTTCTTAAATATACTTTCCATTACAAAAGGCTTTGAATTTATCCTAGCAAGTAGAAATATGTCGCTCTACATTGCCTGTTCAAAGTCTGTATGAGGAAAAATGACCTTGTCTCTCTCTGCTAGAATGAGAAATGCTCACAGCCTTTGGCACAAAATGATTTCAGACTCTACAACCTCAAACAGGGAGGTTTCTCAAAAGACTGCTCTGAGGTCAAGTCTTAATCGCTATTTGAACCTTTAAAGAACCGGAACAGGATCTTATGAGCTGCATTTTTGTGGTAGTGTAACATACCACATCTTTTATGTTAATTCTCAAATTTGTTTTAGATGCTACATTCTCAAACCTGATGATGTTCCTTTATTTATTTATTGAACTTTCTTTAACCGTGCAATAACTGATTGTACCTTTCCTCTGTTCAGTAAACTCATGTGTTACAGGGCAAAAGACGTGACTCCTGTTTTCTTGTCATACAGTATATTATGCTGACTATCACTAGCAAAAAGAATATTTAAAAAAAACTATGATTATCTTGATCCCTCATAGACAGACATGCCTGTGCATTTCACTCCCACAACCCAGCCTGGTGATTCACACTTCAGAAAATAAACTCACTGAGAACTCATCTTCAATCTGAAAGGATAACAGGTCTATGTAATAGACCAGAGTGTCATTTCGACGTGTATTGATCTTATAGAAAATGAGGAGCTGCAGGTACTGTTTCTGCTTTTAGCTCTCCAAGAAGTCTGCAATGTGCTGTTGTCGATGATGTAGAAGTCTTAGGAAGGAATCATGCCCTTGTTCCTCTTCCTGTCAGCCATCGTTCTGCGACTGTGATTGGCTCCTCTGCTCTTATTCGCTTCTTTTCTTCGGCGGTCCAAAACGGTCTCCTGCGTCTGGCCCCGTCCCTTTGGTCCACCTCCCACATGACCTGCTGGCGGTGGTCTGTAGCTATCAGGGACAGACAAGTAAAATCAGTTGATGCATGTTTTAGATTAATTAGATAATAACCAGTGCACAGCTGGTATATTCCAGTCATGGTTACCCTTTCCTGCTTTGCATAGCAGCTCTCCTGGCCTCAGCTCTCTCTCTGAGGACTGCTGGGTCCTGGATGAAGTGATCCTTCTTCACAGCCCCATTCTGATCAAAATAATGATGTGAGAATGTGAGAACCTAATACTGTAACTTATTTCAAATTGGTCTCATTTCTGTTAACAGAGAAAAGGCAAATACTGAAATGTGATCTATAACAAAAAAAAACTAAGTCTAGGACAGAGGACCAAAATTAATAATAAAAGAAGCTCCTTATTCAAACCTTGTCCTCTTCCTCCTCATCCTCATCGTCATCCTCCTGAGCCTGTTTGGCTGTTCTGAGAACTTGTGGGGTAGTAAACGGCCTAAAGGAAAAACACTTGAACGTTAACTTAATCACAATTATCATGACTTAATAGTGCATTCTTCATCTTCAAACATTAATATATAAAGCTTTTATTTTGAAGGAAAGCTGATAAGCCATATTACAGTCCTAATTTAAAGCCACTATTTGGAATGCATTTCTCGTTCCCCGATTGAACAAGAAATAGTCTTTGAAATGGGAGATGCAAGTGTGTGGATATTGGTCAAAGCTCATACCTGCGGTTTAAGAGTTCATCCTCTTCATCCAGATCATTGGCTCCTATTTGATTGATATCATACGTGTCGTCGTATTCGTCGTCATAATCATATGTGCCAAAAGCATTATCGCGGTCTCTGGAGGGGTCATTTTCTATGGGAATCTCATCCACCACTGTCTCGTAGGCTTGATATCTTGCTCTCTGCTCTTCTATGTGCTGCTTGTCATCGAGCGTGGCACGTACACTCTCCCCCTGTCTGAAAAATGCAGAGATGTTAATTTTCTAGTTGACACAAACCATCTTTCACAGCTTGAGCTGAATATTTCATGCGCCCACTTTCAAGCAGCTCTGATGTCAGTTTACGCTGTACTTGTCAAAGACTATTTTCTCTTGACCAAGTGGACACATTAAATATTCAGTAGCTAATTTTAATAATCAGACTAACTTTAGAGTAATGTACTGCAGGGCCCCATTAACTCACCTCCGGCCTTTCCAAATGCGGCTCATGTCCAGTCGGTCACGGTTAAACACATCAAACTCATCATCGTCAAACACGTTTGATCTGGTGCTCAAAACGGAGGGAAGCTCCTCTTTTGCCGGCCTACAGGAAAACATTACAGGGCCAGTAAGAAACAATAAAGTGGACCCGAGTTGAACCCTAAATTCTAGACATTTCAGTCGGGCTTTACCTGGCCATAGCCCTGTCCAGTTTGTCAAGAGAAGAAGACAGTCTATTTTCCAGGATGTTGTTAATGACCAGTTCAGAATTGTAGCCATACTCCTCCAAACATGCCAATATAAATCCCTCTCCCAAGTCTGGAAGCAGGTCTCGGATTTGGGACAGCAGAGACTCCAGTTCACCAGCACTCACAGTGCACACTGCCCCCTACAGGACCCGGAAATGAGGGTAAAAATACCTTTATTTTACCAGACAGCATACTGTTGTAGATATTTCAGCAGCTAATGAACTCACATTGTCACCCGTACGGGGAACATCAGTCATGGCTTCCGCTCCTCTCAACTCTTCTCCGTCTCCCTCCCTCTCGGAAGCTGCTAAATCTCTGCCAGTTTTGATCTTGGCTTCTGCGCTGTGATTGGCTGATGAGAGGAAGCTTCTCTTTTTCCCCACACACTCCCAAGCAGACTCTACACCCCGCAACAGGTAAGATGTCCTGGTGTCGTCTCTGAGTGAACATATCAAGGAGAATAGCAGAAAATCATAGAACGGATCTTAAATATTTTAGAGAACAGGCATTAGTCTGATTCTGATTGTGACAAGGCGAGAGTTTGAGATTTTGAAGACAAATCAGGCACAATGGGTCCCATTCACAAACAATTCTGTACGTTTTTTAATATTTACACGCACATTTTGAACTTCACAACACGTGCGTATGCACATGAGCTTGTTCTTAAGAATCTGGCTTAAAATTGACAAGGGATTGACAGCATAAACGTGTTGCAATAACCCCACTGGCATAGCAACATTAATGAAAAGAACACTGTGCATACAAGGTATTGCAGGAAATGAGCACCAATATTGGTATCAGTGCACCGCTAATTAAGAAGCATGTAGGAAAAGATTTGGAATCTAGGACAGCTTATTTCTGGAATCATTGAGGTCATCTTTAGTAGAAGCCTGAAAGATGGCAGAATGCTTCCCCTTTTATTCGGTCGAAAATCAGCATACCGTGTTTCACTAGACTACAGTAAAGGATACAAATGAGGGAAGGCCTGCTGAAGGAGACTGATGTCATCTGCTACAGAGAACTGTTCATCATAATCTGCCAGGAATCTGAGAGATAAAGAGAGCAAACATTGACTGCGATAGACTGCATAGACAAAGACAACACGACCTTGCTGTGAGAGTTCTGCGTCATTGACCTCTTCTCTTGAAGGAAAGTGGTGAAGTTCTGTAGAAGATCATCTACACAGGATGCCATGTTTTCAGTGCTGTGAACATGAATTACACATAGGATCAAGGCTATCTGGTATTCCTTTGCTTATCTAATGTGGTTTTAAAGCATGTCTTTTTTCCTCACCCCTCCAGTATGGGCTGTAAACAAGTGTGTTGGAGCAGCAGGTGAGCAATCTCTACCATTTTCTTTCTAGAATGGGATATCCGTCTCCACATGTCCTCCTGTAAACTGACACCGATTTCATCTAGTTTAACCAAGCTGTATAGACTCACAGAAGCGTGCTTGTAAGTGTGTTTGTAAGAGAACGCATCAGCCATTCTAACCTTATATTGAAATTTCTCTTCTTCACTGCTTTCTCCAGGTCTGGAACTGCCATCTCATAGAATGATGATAATCTACATCGAAAGACACTTCGTTCATTATTTTTGTATCAGTTATAACAGGTATGAAAGAAATTCTACCCTGAAGGACACCGGGTAATTTATAGTTTGGTTGGGGTGGATGTGTTTATCACCTGTTAAGAAAGTTGTGTTGTTTGAAGGTGGAACAAGCCTCAGGGAAAATGTCGAGGAAAGAGTGGGTAGTAGTGCAAGTATCACACATGTACAACACTAAGTCTGCAAGCTCCTACGAGACGCAACGCATGTGTAAATACAAGTATATTATTTCCTTTTTTCAGGATGCTGTGTGAATTAATATTAGAGTCAGCATGTGTCTCTGAATTTGTTACGTTTTATTTTGGTTACCTCCTCTGGCATGGTCATGGCGGTATGGCATTTGTTTGCATTCAGTTTGAGGGGTTGACCAGTTCCTATGTCCTCTGACTGAATGCCACACTTATGTAATATCGTATCAAACACCTAAAATGTACACACACACATATTTCAGGACGTTCAGGTGAATCGAAGCATTTCTAAATGATCACGTGAACTACCTGACTGATTGAAGGTATGGTCTCATTTAGGTCTCCATAGTAACTGGGCTGTTGAGTAAAAATGTTCTCTGGAAAAACAGTGAAGTATGAAAGTTTACTTTTAAATATGTGAGTGATTAAAAAAAAAAAAACCCAAAAAAACAGGAGTGTTCATAAGGCATTCATGTATTATAATACTTTAAGATATTGTGTACCGATCATTTTATGTAGCAGTTGGGAATTTCCTTTCCCAAACAGCACACACAGATCCAGGATTTTGGGAATGTCAAATAGGTAGTTGTTGTAAATGATCTCTGCAAACACTTCAGGAGTAATGAAATTCTCCTGAGGAAATAAAAAAAAAAAATCAGTGAATAACAAATATACCACCAGCACACATTTATAGTATTGATCAAAAGTCTGGGGTCAGATATATTATTCTGTTTGAATATAATTAGTGCTTTAAATCATTAAAACACTTTACTGACCCCAAACATTTGAACAGAAGTGTTTCTACTGTAGGGCTTGTAGCATGTCTAAAAATCACACTGTACAGTTATTATAAGTTACACAATATAATTTTATAAATAATATAGAGAGATAATAATATAATATAGAGTTTGCTTACCTTAGACTCCTTGTGTGTAGCCATTCTGAGGAAGACCATGAACACAGAGCGATGAATGTTCCTCTGCATGTCGGCCACAGCTGGACTAGACGAGAGACCAGATGGGTCCACACCACGCGGGGCATGTCTCAAATAAGAGTCCAAACACCTCTGTAATGACTCATCAAATACCACCTTAAACGAAGAAAGAATAAAAAAAGAAAGAAACAATAGGACATCTGCCTGATCGCACACTGTACTACATAATCAATTTAAGGGTCCAATATTATTATTTAGCCATACTGTATCTCTTTTTCAAGAGATAACTTCACTTTACTCAATTGAACAACTTTGGTATTTTAGGGAGTCAAACCTGACACCAGAACTTGTCATGAGGCAAAGCCAGCAGCCACTCCAGATCCTCCGAGACGAACTGAGCATTCTCCAGAAACTCCTCCGCCAGTGCCGAAGTGCCATCCTCAGGTGGGGGTTTATAGATTAAGAAACATCTCTCTTCTTTACGCTCAGGGTGCTGATGGGAGGTGACATCATCATTCACGCAGCTCATAGAAGTACAGGACTAACAGTTCAGGTCAACTCTATAAGTTTATAATGCAAGAAAATGCATTAAAGAAATATTTACTCACCAGAGCTGGTAGGGTGCGTTCTTTGCCTTGAGGTCCAAAGGGCTCAGTCACATGCAGTTCATCTAAAGGCACTTTTGCACACGCCATTTCACCTGCCCAGGTGTGAACAGACCTGCTGTGAGGAATATAGCAAATGGAAATACCTCCTGTAAAGACTTAATCAGTAAATTTGTCTGCGCTGCGGATAAATCGGAATTAAATAATGGTTTAAGAGGTGTTCTTAGTTCTGGTTTATGTTTACTAGTAGGCCTAACTTAGGTATTTTTGAGTTGTCACTAGTTTGATTGACAGTCTGACTGTAGAGGCCCTTACTGACAGACAGGCTGAGTCACAGATCCACAAGCAGTGTGACGGTTGACAACACCAAGAACATATTTTGTCATTGCAGAGATTGTCTACACAACAGTTCAATTTCATTAGAATTTTTCTTTATTTTATTTTAGGCTCGTTACACGTAGAACGCCTGACTCGCTGTTTAAATATCAGTATTAGCGACCTGGCTAACGTTAATGCTGCCAGTTTATTATTAAAGACAACAGTTTATTAAAGACAAGACGATAAACAACAGCGGTTTTCATTATCAACAAATGATTTGGGCAAAAGGCAGGCATTAATAAAAACAGCAACATTTTGTTGACTGTTACTGACAATGAGTCCGAGAACCACAACGAGGTGGAAACTAAGGGAAAAGTTAGCTTTCTTGCATTTAAATTACGAACGGCATTGTTCCTCTTAACAACACAGAATAAAAATAACGTTTATTAAAAAATCTTGTGATAAAAGTGTCACCTCTTCACTGAATCTTTCAACAGATGTTCAAGAGCTCCAGCTCAAGGCATCACAACGATCTGCGTGGACATCCGGTGTTCTTGCGCTGACGACATTCCAAAATAAAAGTCCTTTCAAATGAAAAATAAAGCAAGAAAATATATCAACGCCATATAATATGATGTTAACAAGAAAATCGTGTTTTATACTTGGTTAAACCCTGACTTGACCGAACGTTTTTTTTTTGTGTGTGTGTGTATATATATATATATATATATATACATCGCACATACACCTTCTGCATTTAATAGCTTATATATTAAATTAATTTGAATCTTTCCTTGTCAGTGAAGTCAGGTTTCCGCCATTTTACCAATTTATAACATAATTTTTAAGCTGTCTGTGTTACAAGTTTTTTTTTTGTAAATTACAATTATCATTAAGTTATTAAAGCAGTATAACTAATTACACACAAATTCCAGTTTTTATTAGCTAAAGCTAATGTTGTGGTTAAGTTACTGCCAAGTTATTAATTATTATTACTATTACGTTATTAGATAATAGAAGTGCATGACTGGACGCAATCACTGCGTATCCTTTAGTTACATTCACTAGTTAATCCAAACGTTGTTTTGTCTAGTTTATATATAAATAAATGCGCAATATGAAGTAACATCAATACTCGCATGTGTTTGTGAAATTAAGAATGAAAATCCAACAAAAAAGGCAACAGTAATAGTGCACGTGTAACATTGTGGTCAAGTGACTGTTTACGCGTGACGCGCAAAAGTGTTTATGAAATCAAGACAATGCATACTATTCCATGCTAAATTAGTAGTTTTCAATACTATTTAGGGCAGATGCATGGAATCTATTTGTGGTAAACGGGATTATTCTCCAAATCTGCCACCAGAGGCCACGCGACACCAACCATCACAAACGCATTGCAAGTTTAGTTTTGCATTGCGCACCGCTCTTCCAAAGCTCAGTAGCCGGCTGTGCGTGTTTGATATTTAATTATTTTTAAATGTTTCATATGCTTCATTCATGAATTCCCTTTGAGTAAGAAGAGGTGTGCGTGTATGTGTGTGAACTCCACCCCCGTGTGCGCTTTCTCCATCACAGCAGAAGCCCAAGTCTCTAACCAGGCCCCTCTGATGGAGCGCGCGCGTCGCCTCCTCTATTTGCGTAGCGAAGGCTCCACCTTTCAAGCATTGCAGTGACCTCAGCAGCAGTGGGCTGAATTGAACTGGGTGGGATTTTCAGTCTCGTATTCCCGATCGCGTATTCAAGGATCACGATTTAATGGTGTATGTGGCGTTTAGCCGGCTCGCGCTGAACGGTGCTGGATTTTTGTTCGTGTTTGCTTGCGTCTAACGATAGGGATCAAATAAACGAGGAATGTGGGATTTACAGAATGCCCAACAGCGTTGGAAAAAGATTTAAACCCACCAAATACATCCCGGTGTCCACTGCCGCCACTCTTCTGGTGGGATCCACTACTTTATTCTTCGTTTTCACGTAAGTTTGCGGCGATTTCATTCACGCGCTATTTCGTGCAACGCTGAGAGAGAGATTGTAAGCTGTTCACTGGACTAAGTTTTATGACAGTTAAATGGCCACAAGGCCTGCGGTTTGACTAAACGCCTTGAGCTATGATTTCTTCATTTAAATATCGATGTGCATGAAGTGTGCATTTTGAGGGGTCTCTTTAAATCCTAAATGGTTTTGGTATTTTCTGTAGAGGTTTCAAATGTGAAATGAGTTCAGCTGGTTTTCTTAAAATACTTGTGCTACAAAATTCTCCTTGATAGAGTAAGTTTAGAGACTGAGCTGCCTGTTTGTTGGAAACTTGTTTTCTTCATTCATTGCACTGATTTTTAAATCCAATGTGGTTTACATAACAGAAAGATGTGAATGTGAATTTGTAGATATTGCTCTCATATGCATGTGGCTTAAATGTACAGAGTGCATTGATCTTTGCTTCAAAAGCTTTCTCCTACTATGCAAGGCTAAAGTCATTACCAAAGATCACCATAAAATGATCTGTGTAAGTGTATTGATGGCCTGGAAGTTGCTTTAAGGTCGAGGCATTCATCAAGCATTGAGTGTGATAGAGCAGCTTGTGACAGCTTTGATTTACTCGAGCAGTTGTTTGAAGAATCAACATTAGGCTCTGTGTTTTAATTATTCTCTTTCAGATTACACTGTCTTTATTTCATCAGCTTGCTCTTGGTGTGTTTTGTAGAAGGAGCGTCTTGCAGATTTGGATTAGGTCTGTACATCAGAATTTCTGTGTACCATTTTTAACACATTTTTTGTTTTTGCTAGTTCATTTTGAGTAGTTAAGCACTATGACAAATGATTATTATTATTTACAAATGCTGCAGCTGTGATGTGAAAAGCTGGAAGCCACGGGTTCCCTTGAGATTTCTCTAAAGGTGTTTCTCACTTTGAGTAAAACGAGGCCTATGGTATTTAAACTGAATGTCTCTCTTTACAATGTAAACAACACACACCCATACTGAAAATTTTGAAGCAGTTATGTTTTTTTGTATGCACAAATGGCCCTCAAGTTTTGTTTAATTGACACCTTATTTTTCTCATTAATTGAAAAATTCAATTATTAAAAAAAAAACCACAGGAAATCTCAAGGAAATCAAAATTAGTCTTTAGAGTTTAGACATCACAGCTGAAGCACTCTATAGTCTCATAATTAATACAAGGTCATAAAGCCTCATGCATGATCATTCTAAAGGATTTTACAAAATACTGAATCAATTTATTTATTTATTTTTCTAGCATGGATCACAGGATATGTTAACATCCCAGAAGTATTTCAGGTCTAAATACCCACTTGCATTTGATTTCTGAGATATAATGTAGGATTTAGAGATGTTCTGAAGGACTTAGGGAATTCCCCTGCACAACTGTGGTCTCCTTAACAAGTTACTTTTACATCGCCTGGATTACATCTAAATCAGTGCTACACAACTAGATAGAACTTGTGGAAAATTGCTGTGGTGAAAAGAAAAAGTAGTAACTTTAACACCCATAATGCACTGGGCTCAATCAGACTACTGTATTTGGGAGCGAGTATATAAAAGTGTTAAAGTACGATCTGTAATTTTAATGAAAGACCTGGAGATTGACGCTTTGGTCATTTTTGAGCGTGATGCTAATGGTCTAATCCGTTTCAATGATGCATGCTAAGCTACAGCTAAAAGTGCTCTGCCAGACCCGGAGATCGGCTGAATAGATAAAAAAAAAAATGAAAAACTCAACAGTTTAACTCTAGGTGATTTGGACAATGAACATATTTTCCAAAAAAACAGCGGTGAGTTCCTTTAAGCTTTGAACTTTTTTTTATTTGTGTACTGGTTTGGGAGCGTGAGCCCTGAGCAGATGGATGATGATCTGTGGATTAAGAGCTCGACCCATTGCTGTTTGATATTTTGGATTAATATTCTGCTTTGGAAATAGGGGTCGTTCTAATATATATCATTGCATTCAAAATTTCCTGTGCAAATAATAGAAAACGGACTGGTTTTTCAGTTTCCTCTGGTAGCCGTTGAGAAGGTGTATCCATGTCCTGCCTCTCACCTCCACAACCTCACTGCCATCTGTATTTAAAGCAGCACTCAGGTGCAGCACCGAAGCTAATGTCCATACCTAAGGCACTGTTTACTGACTGCTCGCTAGACAACGGTCGATAGACCTTCAAGGCAACAAATGCCGTGTGATGACTTTCTCCTGAACATGAGAAGTGATGGGGGATCGGGGTGTTGTCAGGCATTCACACAGATGGTAACAAGGTTGTTCTCAGTTGGTTTTCCCATATGGCCTCACTACATCACTGCATTTATGTTGAGGACTGTGAGGATCTATGATCTTCCCATATAAAATGGGTGAAAGACGTTGCTTTACCACTTTCTAAGCCATATTATATCATCTGTTTCTGAGATTTTAAATTCTGACTATTTGCAAGTAAAGGGAGCAAGTTAAGTCCCTCATTTTTCTCCTCAAGTGTTCCTTAAGAAAATGAGCCTTTAGAGTCAATCACTTGTAATTATGACGAGAACTACTTTTAGCAGTGAGTCAAAAGATGAGTAATGAAGCAGCAGCATTAAGGTATTTGTTCAATGTGTCATTGTGACTCTGATGTTCAGTATTTAAGCTTTGTATTGATTTTTCACATTTATTCATCTTGAAATGAAGAAAAATGTCACCTGTGAGACTTTTCTTTAATGGTTTGTGTAGCAGTTTCCCAACCAGTGAAAACATATTAGTGTGAACCGTCAGATAGTGTCCCCTTTTAATTTGTGTCTAGCCTCTTGTTCCCTTAAGGGGGACAGATTGGATTAACAGCGCTCTGTGTGCAGATGTCCTGTGGTCTGGAGCATTTCTAAACATTATGGTGACATAATGGGCTACAGTTTAAATTTAAGGCTGTTAATGAAGTGCTCATCTCCATTTATATCCGTTCCCTGCTGTGCTTTCTTGTTAATGGGCCTGTAATATTTTTATGCTGTTCTGTTAGTTTTCACAATAAGCACTTGTACTCCGAGTACATGCGTGCAAAAATATACTACCTATATTTGTTTTGTTCTCAGGCAGAGTTTAGAAATGTGAATGAGAAAAGGAATTTGCTATATTAATTCAGGTGTCTGATAACACGCGGAAATGCTGCTTTTGTTTAGCAAACTGTCAGGAAGAGAATAATATTTGTCTGGCGATGAATCGCACGTAATTCCGGAGACTCAAAAAGAGCAGAACAGCAGCGTTTATTAGCGTATGTCATGCAGAAACAGTGATGATGGGGAAACCAGAAAAAGCGTGAGGAAGGTGGTTCTGTTGATGAGAAAAGTTTCAAGACAGAAGTGCTGGTGAAGAGGTACTGTACATTAATAGTTATTTCACAGAAGAATGGCATTCAGATGTAATCCTAAATCTCCTAAAACTCTTTCATCATCACATCCTCACAAATTCTATGATATTTGCAGCATTATTTACATGCATAATGTGGAGATGGATAAGCAATCTAGGTCAGTGTTTTTAGATGAACGGTGCAGTGCTGCTGAATGTCCATGAATCTCTAATTATATCAATGATTCAAATCAAGGAAGAGTCTGTGACTGAGGATAGTTCTCAAAATCTCCCTTTATACATAAGATTGCACAACAATTAGGTGCAAGCAAGCATCAGTTGTATGGGTCTTTGTTGCGTTTCCCTTCATATGCACATAAAGATGAAGAAAGCTTGACCTCAGATCTGTAACCGTTCGTAAAGCTCTGTGAATACAGGCCATAAAGTTTAATTATAACCACGAGCAGTTTGCGTATTTGGCTTTTAAGTCTCATTCATTTAAAATGATTTGTATTTCTTTTGCGCTCCCTAGAAGAAGTTAAACTAAAAGAAGTCTTCGTTGCTGTTATCTGCACGTGCAGTGTCATTATCTCTGTACTGAATGGGGGACATTGCATTCAATTAAATAAGCAGAAATCTGCCGCTCATCAGGTGTAAATGGGAATTACAGGAGTAGCTGCATGGCCATTGAACACACTCTGCTTATGAAGTTTTTTTAGCCTTTATACCTGTGTCTTTGGTATTTGTTGAGGGCTGCGAAACAAAAATCAAATCATATCTGTTTCTTTCCGAGCCTTGTGAGCTTGCTTAAAACAATAGAGACAGCTATGACTCACTCTCACCCTATGTGGGACTCACATTAGAATGGATGTGGGAATCTAATTTTGGGCGTCATAGCTCATGTATTCTTAGCTAGAGGCTACATGACCGTAATGAGATCAAATCTGTTTCCCCTGGTTAGTTGACATTAAGTAAAGGGGGTGCTCATGAAGATTGATCCAAATGATGGTGTTAATTTGGTATAAGATGACTAGTCTGTGCACCCTCTGAGAAATACAATTATGCTCTATTATCAGTTATAGCAATGCATAACCATAAATTTCCAGTGTAACATTTTGACACCTGCAGCTGTTGGCTCTCAGTCGAGAGATGAATGATGGTTGAGTATGTGCACGGGCATGTATTCTACCATTCAGACTCTTTTAAATGAGTACGAATTTTCTTACACTCACCAAGGCTGCGTTTATTTGATAAAAAATATAGGGGAAAACGCCACCGTGAAACATTCTTGCACTTTGTTTAGTTGATTTAGATGAAGTGTTTTTCTAACGACATTGGCTGTTGATTCTGTATGCGTGGCTAAACTGTTGGACCTGTTTTCATTGATTGCCAATGCAGCTCTCAGACGATCTATCAGCAAAGAACTGTAATACACACAGAAACATTATCTGTCTGTGCATTGATGATCCCGGGTACAGATAATGCAGATGGATCGGCATGCTGTCTGCTAGGCATTCTGAGTGGATCGATTAGAGACTTTTCGTCATTTTTTTCCACTGAGACATGTAATAATTTCATGCAACTAATGGAGCAATCCTGCATATTGATGAAGAAATGCCATTTAGTTGTTATTTTTTAAAGGAATAGGCTAATTCACAGAAAAATGAAAATATGCTGAAAAACGTCTCATCCAAGAAGTAGATGAGTTTGCTTCTTCAACATTGCATCACTTGCTCGCCAATGGATCCTCTGCCGTGAATAAGTGCCGTCAGAACATGAGTCCAAACAGCTGATAAAAACATCACAATCCACAAAACTCCATCAATAAACATCTTGTGAAGTGAAAAACTGTGTGTATTTTAGAAAATATTGCCCTCTCACATCAGCATCCAGTATTTTGGACTGCTTTGTAAGTGGTGGATGCGCGATCTTTGAATATTTCTAAACATTTGTCACTAAAGAAAGCAATATTATGGATAGAGGGCTTGTATTTTAACAGGAAACGACAAGTTAAAAATGTCTCAATGGATTTGTTTATTACGAAACACAGGTTTTTGCTTAACAAAGCATTACTTTTGATGGGTTATTGTGAGGTATTTATCAGCTCTTTGGACTCTCACCTGACGGCAACCAATCGCTGCAGAGGATCTAGTGATGTAATGCTACATTTCTCTAGATTTGCTTAGATGAAGATACAAACTTTACATCTACATCTTGAATGGCCTGAGGGTGAGCAAATTTTCCTCTCTGCATGAACTGCTCTTTTACATGTTAGTAGTCTCTGTTGGTTAAAAAATTAAAGTGTGGGCTTATTTATGAATATTTTGAGCAGCTCTAGCCACAGGCTGAGAACTCATTTAAAAAGTCAAGGTGTAAAAACTAAAGCTTTTTCTTACAGAAAAACTTGATTTGATGGGAAAACTCAAGTGGAAGCCGAAAAGAGGTCTTGCTTCAAATCAGCGGATCCCTCTATAATTGCACAGCTAGTATTTATTTATTTATTTTATTTTTTTTGTGGATGCTTTTCTCATCGAAAGACAGTTTTATGACACTGTTTACCCTGAGAACAGCACAGCGGGGTGTTGACATTTGCAGCGTGCCACAGCAGAAGTGACAACGGATGAAGCCAGCACACTGCAAAGGAGCTTGAACTGCATTCCCGTCGTATCATTAACCAGCAGGGTATTTATTAGAGCTAGATCACTTCATTTGTTAAGATTGCAAACTGCTCTCAAGCGGACACGGCACAGGTCATTCACAGCATTTTTTGAGGTTATCACTTATACCATGAACTTTAATTACACAAAGCTTCATTTCAAGACAGCCCCTGAGAGCACTGATAACTGGACGTTCAGGTAGTGAGTCAGATGATGATTCAGTGAGTTCATTCAGTCTATTTGTCAGACTGATTCAAACCAGGAGCTAATTTGAGGAGATTTTGAGTTCCAGTAAAAAGTAATTTAAAAGCCCATATTGTTTACTTTATTATAAACGCTACATAATGCATATTACTAATACCCTGGATGCACGAGTACTCGGAAATTGATCAGTGAGTATTCATCATGAACCACCAGATCACACCAAAGCCTGTCTTTTTCTTCTTTTCATCTTTTTCTTGAGGTTTTCTTAAGTCCAGACTCAAAATGTGACATAATTATACCGGGGTGATAGCGAAAACTGCAAATGAAGAGTGTATTTATTTATTTTTTGATAATTTGAAGGTAACAAAATATAATTTTAGGATATCTAAGACTGATTGTTTGCTTCCTCTTAGTCGCTTTCCCTCTCATTAAAAGATGGCAAATCCCTGCTGTACACGCTTCTGAGAGTCATAATGAACTTAATTGTCCTGCTGGGCTTTGGATTTGCCTCATCTGCCCCAGCAGATATGTCTGTTTTGGCCAGTACTTTCCACTTATACAGTAGCATAAGTTAATTTCATGTGGCGCAGGGCTTTACATTCAGAATGTAGACACTTCGCTCAAATGAAACCAGGTGATTGCCCTGTTATTAAATGCACAAAAGGCTCCTGACCCCACACAAGAGCTAAAAATACGCTCTTTCTGCTGCGCCTCTTTTGGCTTTCGTAATCATAGCCTGCCTAGAAATCTTCCCTAAAACACAGAGGCTGCCTGTGCAGACCGGCTGGGGTAACTGGAGCTCTCCGAGTGTGTGTGTGTGAGGATGGATACTTACCTCTGAGGTGAAAAGGGCAGCAATGGAGCAAGAGAAACAGAGTGAGATGGCAGGGAGGGAGCTGAGTGAGTAGGGCTACTCCTTTTTCTCCATCCCCCTTTCCAACCATTCATCTGCCCACTGGCTGGAAAAGAAACATGTGGAACACATTTAACCACCTCAGCTGCGCCCACCCGAGCTGTCTCCACCCTACTTTCTCTCACTCTTTTCCACCAATTCTGAACTCTCTTGCCTTTTGCGCATGCTACGTCTTGTGTTTGATTAAAAAAGCAGTACGTCATAGTTTTTGCCTTTTGCTATATTGCAAAGCGCTAATTAATCAGAAAAGGGGGCATTGAGTCTTTCAAACCTCGCAATTGAAATACTTTGTCACTCTGTTTAAGATGGTGCAGTCAGTCGGATAAAGTCTTTTCAGTCGAAGCCGGCTATTATGAACCCAGAAGACAAAGTATCCACATGGAGACTGTCACTTCAGAGAGAAGGTGCTGTCAATCAAACTGTTAAAAGCATCTCAGAGGTGCTTGTGGTCTCCGGTGCTTTGATGTCAGAGATGTAAAGGCCAGCTTGGCCCCTATAGGTCTGTTATTTTATTTATATTTGAAGTAGATTTTATAACAATCTAAAAAGTCTAAACAGATGAAAAAAATTCTGAGATTAAAATTAAATTTTAGTGTGTTTGTCATCAAAAATGTAATTATGCAGTAACTAAAAAGAGATATGCATGGGTGCAGTAAACAGATGCTGCAATAATGAGTTGGTTTTGTTTGTGCAACTGCTTAGAAATGAGTTCAGTTCTTGGTTTGGTGCATAAATTATAATAATGCAGAATAAATTATACTGGATTTGAATTTCATCATCAGTGTGAGAACTGTATGTGTAAAGGAAAAAGAAGTTTCAGGGTTAATCAGTGTGTTTGTCTGTATGAAGGTATGAGATGCATGTAGCCTACGTATATACGGTATGCTCTCTGATCGGCTCATCTGTATTCATCACCTTACATGGTTATGTCATTTTCAATCAAGCCAGTTTAAGCAAAAGGGAAAAAAAGGAAACACAAAAAAAAAACTCTAAATGAGAAATGACCCCAGCGCTCTGCTGTCTGTCAGCCCACGGTGTTCTGGCAGAATGAAATCCCCAATGCAAATCCATTCAATTTGACTGTAAAATTCAGAAAGGCACCCGCAATTATAGCTTCATCCTGACCAAGGGTGTTTCTCCGTACCACTGTGAGTCAGAGTTTGGTCTTTCCGAACAGATTGAACAGTGCTTGAACACATGAAGATGTGAAACTCCTTTATTTGCATGCTGCCTCGGTCATTTTTTGTGCTTTTTTATGGTAGCTACCATATTTGCTTGAATAAGAATTCAAATTCTACATTTACAAAGACAGATTTATTTGTTATTATTTGCACTGATTGTCTTATTTTTGGTTAGTATCAGAGTCTGCAGAATCCGAAACATCTTAAAGTTCCTGTATTATGAGTTATTAAAGGTTCCTATTTTGGATTTTGGGAGTCCCAAAACAACAGGTTGACATGTATGCGAGGTAATAAAAAAAGCATTCATTTTTACCTTATTTGTTATTTTCACCTTATTAACCTCTTAAACCAAGCGGACCCGCCGGCGGGTCCAACATTACATTCAAGTTGTGCCTTGAATTTTTAACCCTTTGCATGCACCAATAACCCCATATGTGGTACCATTTGAA
>JAUCMU010000097.1:3465004-3485122 GCA_032275025.1 Enteromius treurensis | reverse complement strand
ATTACAAACTTTCCATTAAGACCCTAAAGAATCATATTAGCTTGTGAAAAATTGGCTTTGTATGACCCCTTTAAAGCTGAATTTTTAGTCTTCAGTGTCATGTGATCCTTCAGAAATCATGCTCAAAAACATTTCTTATCATTATTAATGTTGAAAACAGTTGTGCAGCTTCTTACTTTTGTAGATAATGTGATACTTTTTTATCAAGATCAGCATACAGCATGTTCGGCCTGGATTTGGCTGTACCTTTCTTTGCCACGCATGTAACCACAGCAGCTGCAGTCTGGCCTTAAAATACGCATGGTGAGGAATGCATACGAGGTTAGCCAACAACTGCCCCTCAGAGATGCACTGTCAGGACACAACTTAAATGTAGCAGCGTGTACTGTATGTGTTTGTGCGGCACACCTGTGGATGCATGTACAAACTCTCTTTCTACAAGGATATGACAGCGTCAAGATATTTCCAGAGGCTTCTGTGATCAGTGGTGAAGATGTTTGGGGATAGTTTCCCTTTGGGGCTAAATCTGACCCGGTTGTATTTATCTAGCTCTAGATCGCTTAGTGTTCAAGTTCATCCCTCTGTTTAGCTCAAAACCATTTAAGCTGCTGTTGTTGGGTATTCTACTGTTTTAAGCAGATCTATATGAGGAAAGAGCGAGATGTCATCGCTGCTATTGTCCTTTCAGAGCGTGATTAATAGACCGGCGGGGATTTGTGACCTTATTTATGCTGCTTTTCACTCTCATTATTAAATTGTTTAAAGGGCTAGTGGTGAAGATAATCTGTTTTATATGTGGATCACATCCCATAATGCCCATCGAGTACCATGTGGTCTTGTTGTGCGTGTTGTTTTTAGGACTGCTGAGATTAAGCTAGTAATAGTTTCTCTGTAAGTTTGGAGCTCTGTATCTGTGGGAGCGTTTCTCCTTTCGGTCGTGTTTTGACTGATGCTTTAATCTGGTAGAGTGTGTGTGTGTGTGTGTGTGTATGTGTGGGGGGGAGATGTGACTGCTGGTGGGTTATTACGCGATTGATCTGTGTTCGCGTTTCTCACAGCTTTTGTTTGTAAATCAGAATCTCAGAGAATATTCATTATAAAAAATTTGTTCATCAGACAAAATTAATTTTACAATCGACTGCAGAAATCATTAAGTAACGTTTCTTGAGCAGCAAGTTAGCACAATGAAGGATTTTGACACACAAGTGCTGCAAACAATTAATCGCATCTTCACATATGTATGTGGAGATTTATCATGTGTATATACATTTGAGGACCTTTTCCTTTGAATGGTTTTGACATCTTGAATGCTTGATCTTGTAGAGACGCAATTAAATCTGTTAAATCTGCTTTTTTATAGCTAAGTCAATCTGCGCTGGGATACAGCAAATACCTGATTGAGCTAATTGTAAGCAGCATGATAGGTTAATTGGTTTACTGGTATGTGTTTTGCTGTATGTTTGGAGAAATATGGTGAGATCCTGAGGGTCTCGGCGAATGAGTTGGCGAACACTGTTGAGGCTGATAAGGGGAAACCAAGCTTTGGCATCCCAGGGAGGATTAGTGGAAACTGGATACTGCCGCACCGCAAGCACCCCGTCTCAGACAAACGTGGATTAGAAATGGGGGGGGTAGTCTGTGTGCACGGTCCAAACGAACATTGTTGAACAATGGTGGATTAACTGATATTATCAGCATTCTCTGAGGCACATTGTAAACATTGTGAATGTAAATATTTATACTTATTTTCGAATATGCTGCAGAAACGCATGTAGCTGGAGAGACTTTATGCACTATAGTTGAATTTTGATTATAACTTGAGTTGAGTTTTGTGCAAGAAAATTAAGGGAAGGAAAGAATTATACATTTTTTGCGTTTTGGCAGTCTTAGAAAACACCTTTTAAAGGGATAGTTCACCCAAAAATATGAATGAAACATGGCTAAAAAGGCCATCCAAGATGTAGGTGAGTTTGTTTGTTAATTGGAACAGATTGTAGAAATGAAAGGAATAGTTCACGCAAAAATGAATAAATCATATTTACCCTCAAGTCGTTCCAAATCTGCATGAATTTCTTTGCTCTGCTGAACACAAAGGAAGAATACTATGAAAATACTATGGTGACCCAAAACTTTATTGCACATCACTCGCTCACCAATGGATCCTCTGCAGTGAATGGGAGTCCAAACAGCTGATAAATGCATCACAATTATCTACCTGACTGCAGTCATAAACGAATGGCTTTTGAAGTGAAAAACTGTGTGTTTGTAAGGGAAAAAATTATTATTTAATCATTTCACTTTTAACTGTCACTTCTATCCAAAATAAAAGTTCATAATTATAATTATCATTATTTATTACATTATTATTATCATAATTTATTACACTTTCTCCGGTGGAAAAAGTCCTCCTGCTGTTTTCTCACATCAAAATCCTCCAACATATAAGTTTAGAAATGTTTTAGACCATGATCTGTGTGTTTTTTGAGATGACTTTTTCTGTGGAGAAATCAATGTTATGGAGAACTCATATTTTGCCCAGAAACAATGGTTTGAAGTAAAAAAAAAAAAATTGGTATGTTTATTTTAAAAATGCAGCTATTGGAAATGTGTTACATACCTTTAGATTGTGGTGATGTGTTTAGCTGTTTAGACTCCCATTCACTGCACAGGATCCGTTGGTGAGCAAGTGATGCAATTATGCTACACTTCTCCAAATCTGTTGGAGCAAAGTTGCGAATCCCCCCCAAAAATCACCGTTAATGGCACAATTTTATTTCCATTTGGAGCTCTGCAAGTGCATTTTGGACCCTGTGTGTACTCTTGCACGCAAAAACACACACTACCTTGCTGTCAGGAGTGGTCATTTACTTGCATAAGATTCTAATGAGGAAAATGTAGGGCAAACATTTTTCTTTTAGGGCGGTTGTACAGGAAGTGCTTCTGATGAATAACGCGTTTCATTTCTCTGTTGTCAGAAGCTCCAGGGTGGATCTGTTCACCACACAACCTTCCCTCAGTAAGCATCTGTCTGACTGATTAATGATCTCCTGTGTTCAAGCCCATCGCCATCTTCCTTTTTTTTTCTGGACTGCTCTGCTCCAGTATAAATCATGTAGATTTCACACACGTTGATTAATGGAGCGTTGTTTAT
Organism: Enteromius treurensis; assembly: GCA_032275025.1. Lineage (NCBI taxonomy): Eukaryota > Metazoa > Chordata > Actinopteri > Cypriniformes > Cyprinidae > Enteromius > Enteromius treurensis. The sequence continues at coordinate 3,481,971 of JAUCMU010000097.1, read as the reverse complement.
TGTAGGTAAGGACCTCTGTGGTTCACTAATTGGCCCATAGTGCTTTTCGAATATTTTAAGAAGTGAAGTGAAAGGGGAGAAAATGAGAATAGAGGTGTGTGGATTCAACTACCTTATCTCTGCAGGCGTGAGGTGGCATCCATGCAGTAAATGTGAGGACAAAAAATGTGTACAACAAACGCATACCAAGCGTTGACGTCGCATTTTCAGCTCAGATACACTCGCCGCATGTAATGGGTGGAACTTCAAAAGCTTCTGCCTCTATTCTGGCACTTAGATATGTTATTTGCCTGATCAGATGGGATATACATTATTGAAATACATCTATCGTCCCAGAGAGATGTGCATCAGACCTGTACTGAGAGAAAACACACACACACACACACATATATATATATATATATATATATATATATATATATATATATATCAATAAGACAAAATTTGCAATAGTTTTCCTGTACAACCATCTACTCTGATGGATATCTTTCTTTCCTTCTCTGCTTTTAATTTTTTATTTAAATGTTATTTTATTTTACAAGTAAAAAAAAAAAAACGGTTTCTATTTTCTATGTTATAATAATTAATATTAATATAATATTAATTAATAAATAATTATTAAATGATAAAAAAGATTTATATTTTATTTTAATTTATTTTACAGCTGTAAGTGTCATAACAGGCACCGCCAATAAATCGCTTCTCTGTTAGATTTGATCATTTATATGATTTAAATTTTAATTGTTGCTTCATCCACTAAATGACCAGAGGCGTGTCTGTCTCTGTCTATTCGGCATGTTTTCAAGCATCTTTAAATGTATTTTTCTGTTTATCTCACAATCAGAGTGTTATGAATTAACTAACAGCGGTTTAAAAGCTTTGAGCTCCCTTAAGCTGTTGTTGACAGGGTTGTTTCTTTTATCTATATTGATCTCGTTGGCATATTATAATCCTCTCGAGAGATGGCTCCTTAGAGCGACTGCCTCTGGCACAGATGTGCTAATATTTGTAGCAGCTAGGCGTTAGACACACTGCAGGGAACGGCCTAAATTAAACCTTATATACACCCCTCCAGCTCAGCCCTCGGGTTGTTAAAATGCTAGAGAGCATGATTCAGGATTCAAGTTAAATAGAGAACTGGAGATCTCCATCACAGCATATTGTTTCATGAAGGTAATTGAAGTAGTCATGTTTTTTAAATGCATGCTTTAAAGCTTCGACTCCCCACGATTATGAAGAACTTGTTGGCTTGTCGTCTAGGTTTGTGTACACTGAGACACTCAGAAGCTTTTCTTGGCAATATACTGGGATTATACAATGCTTCCAGCATTGTCTGCAACATGTTGTAGGAAAGCTTTAATATGATAATTCACCTTTCCACAAAGCAAGTACATGTAAGTCCTTTACTAAATCTGAAATCTTTTCGCAGAAGGGTTTACAGTACATTGACATTTACACAACTGGCATATGATTTTATAAAAAAAAAATTTTAAACCGACTCACGTACATTTTATCAGTTTGTGTGAGTTTAAGCTGTTACGGATGTAAATGGAGGCACTAATACTGTGTAGAATATATTTAAAACAAAAGTTGGATAATAATGATGTTTTGTTGCAGAAAACTACCAAAACACAATATACATAAGCTACTAATATAAATATATTACTCACAGGGGATGTTTCCAGGTTTATCCGTTCATCCTGAAATTTATGTTGAGAGTGGTGAAAATAGGCCTTTTATAGTGTTTATTACGTTTAATATTGTATATTGTACTGTAAATTGTCAATAAATCACAGCTGAAGGGAATGCATTGAGCTTAACACCCTTCAGCTGTGACTCAACACATCTCGACTGACCAATCAGAAACAAGTATTCCAGAAAGCCATGCAATAACTAGTAGCAAAGTAGGTGCTTTGGTTGATGTGATGGTTAAAGGAGATTCATTAATTTACTCAATTTTTGTAACCTTGAAAAGTTTATAATTTTGCAATTGAAAAAAATAAGCTCTTTTTTAATACATTTTAAAATGGAATTTGTGACCCTGGACCTCAAAACCAGTCGTAAGGTTTAGTTTTTGAAATTGAGATTTATGCATCATTTGTTACGAATGCACAATATTTGACTGAGATACGGCCATTTGAATGTCTAGATTTCAGGTTCTTAGCAATGCATATTGCTAATTAAAAAGGAGGTTTTAATATATTCATGCAATAATAGGAATTGTACAAAATATCTTCATGGAACATGATCTTTGCTTAATATACTAATGATGTTTGGCATCAAAGCAAAATTGATCATTTTGACCCAAACAATGTATTATTATTGCTACAAATATACCCCAGCGACTTAAAACTGGTTTTCTGGTCCAGAGTCATATTTATGCCTTGGATGGGCGGCAAAGCTGAATTTAAGCAGTGTCACATGATACTTGAGAAATATCACCAGATATGCTGCTGAAGAAGCATTTTTTTATCCTGAGTGTTAAAATGTGCATTTATGTGGCCAACAAGCCTTTAGTTCGTTCTTGGTTTTGATGTGAAAACTGAGAAATAATGTAAACCTAAATCTCTGCGCTGTCATTCAGATGAAGGACACTCTAAGCCTGTCTCGCACAGAGCAAGACGCTAACAGATCAAGGGTTATTGCATTTCACGGGCAGTGTATTTATTCCCTAATTTCCCTGACGCTCTTGTTTACCCCCAAGGAGATGTTCATGCGGCCGATACAACTGGCATTTATTTCTTTGCCCACAGCACGGATTGATTCTGAGGTCGTCTGTTTGAGATTGGATTATACATGAAGGAGTAGTTATGCCATCAGTTGAGCTCTGTTGTGTCTGACGGCGGTGAATCTGGCCGCTTTATCATTCTCACCTTCCACTTCATTACTGCTTTGCATTCTCTGCTCTGCCATCTCTGATTAAAATGAAGAAAACAACAAACCGAACAGAAAACTGAATGACTGTATTGAATCACATCAGAGAGATAAAGGTGAGAGTGTGTCTGGCGTTCCTCCAGTGCAGACATAGGTACTGATTTTTCCCTCAGGGTTCGAGAGAAAGTAGCATGATCTGCTGCCTGCTGAGAGAGAATAGACATAGCAGGAGCGGTTCAAGAGTTATGGATCATTCTAGCTTTAAAATCTGATTGGATGAGGAAGCTGGTCTGGAATAGCCAATATAACAGTTGCTTGGCAACTATAAATGTGAGCATTAGGCTAATGGACTGTATCGTTTTAAACAATATTTCCATTATCGTAATTGTCATTATAATTAAATGCACTTATTTGTTGAACAGTGCTGTCTTTGTGAAATAAATCTAGTAAAATCACTGTAAAGCATGGCCTTGAGTGGCATTATGTAATTGTTACATGGACATACTTTGAATGCATTATAGATTTATCTACCTCTAAATGACATGCAGAAACCCAAATAAATGTGCTTGGTCACTTTGCGTGTCGATCAGATGGTGTCTTTCTGTCTGGGTGGGCGGTTCTTGGCCAGAAAAAGTCCTGTTCTGCAAGACTACGAGAAATGTAATAGACTCCAATAGGAGTCCAGATTTAGAAGTGTGCAAATATACATGCTTGGCTCTGCCTGTTAACCCATCTTAAATTAAACCTGAGCAGAGCCCAGAGGGTATATTATGAGAGGAGAGGAGGTATAGTAGGACAGCTAGTCGTGGATCGGTCATCAGTTGTTGCTTTCCCACGAAAGAGTTCAACAAATCAGAGCAGTGTCAAGTAGTGGGCAGTCAGTATAGGTCTGTTTCATTGCTAACAGCGATATTTGCATGTTATAATATGATAGAATTTAATTAATGCAGGATCTGTACATAATAAATGTTTTAATAATAATACTAATTATAATAATTGAAAAATCATAATAATTATATTTACTATTACTACTATTATTATTATTATAATAAAAAAATAATAAAACGTGTTGGAGAAATGACGACAACAACAACAATAGTAGTAATAATAATAATAATTATTATTCAAAATATATATATTTTATATTAATTATATATATTATTTATTTTATCTAATTATATTCACTGTTTTATATATATATATATATATATATATATTTTTTTTTTTTTTTTTTTTATATAAATGTATATAATATGTTATTTATTATATTATTTATTTTATTTAGATATATTCTTTTGTTGTCATTTTATTTGTGCAAAATATTTTTGGTTTTTAGTTGCAGTTATTAGTACTGTGATTGTTATTTCATTTGTGCACAAAACCATTTTATTGTAACAATAATTTAATAATAAAACATGTATATATTTCTATACACTGACCCAAAGGGAAATAAATATTTCTGTTAATTACAAAAGCAGGCTTACTTATCCGTCAAATATATCCTAATGCTTGCAGATTATTCAGTCTGTTATTAGAGTGACTGCACACTTTGATTTAAATTTATTTAGCAATAAAATTCACACGTTTTCTGAGGTTTGTTTGTTGGGGAAAACACAAATGTTGTGCAGAAAAATGGCTGAGAAATGATCATTCAGAGAGATTCTTTCGAGCTGTAGCGTCCTCGATAACAATCTTTCTTGGGTTTCTCCTGTATGTTCTCTCAGGTGTCCGTGGTTAACCAAGGCCGTCTCCCCTATTGTGCCTCTCTACAATGGCATCGTCTTCCTCTTTGTGCTGGCCAACTTCAGCATGGCTACCTTCATGGATCCAGGAGTCTTCCCCAGAGGTATGATCCAGTTGTAGTTGTAGCAGATACAGTACAGCAGTAGATTGATGATTCATGTCACACACAACGCTGGTGTAAATATCCAAATGTCTGTTTCCCAGCGGATGAGGACGAAGACAAAGACGATGACTTCCGAGCGCCACTTTATAAAAACGTGGAGATAAAGGGAGTTCAGGTGCGGATGAAGTGGTGTGCCACGTGCCACTTCTACAGACCTCCGCGCTGCTCACACTGCAGTGTGTGTGACAACTGTGTGGAGGTGAGACGCATAAAAACACACAGCTCCTGCCGGATCACAAAATCTGCCGCTCACACACTCTTCTTGTTACTGCAGGAGTTTGACCACCACTGCCCGTGGGTGAACAACTGCATCGGCCGGAGGAATTACCGATATTTCTTCTTGTTCCTGCTGTCTCTAAGTGTTCACATGGTGGGAGTGTTTTCCTTCGGCCTGCTGTTCGTCTTACATCACCTTGAGAGACTGAGTGCGCTTCACACAACTGTGACGTATCCTTCCACGGTCAATAGTTCCTGCTCAGATATAACACGCAGCAACTATGATGAAAGCTCATTTAGATGTTTTTAGGCTATTCTATGTGGATTTACAGTACCCCTTAAAGTAAGATTATTATTATATAAATTAAATTTTGTTTTATTGAAAAAGTGTTATAAAGTTTAACCTCAAAAAATTGTTTGTTTTTTTTTGTTTTTTTTTCCCAAATTTTTTTTTTCTGATTACATTTATTTCATATTATTATTTATTGTAATTATGATTAATTACTATAGTATTTTTATTAATATTTGAAACTAGATTTTATTTTATATATGTAGTTATTTGTAGCAATGTTTGTGCTTTTGTCTTTTTTTATTTTTATTTCTGTGTACCTTTAAATTAAAAATTGTTGTAATTTTAGTACTTTAGCTTATTTCAGTTAATTGCCAAGGCAACATTTTTAATTTCCTTCTAGTCTAGGATGCAATTTTTTTATTTTTTATATTTCTTTTTTCTTTTTCTTTTTTGGTGCATTTTAAAGTTTTTAGTAATTTTAGTATTTTAGATTAAACATATATTTCAGTCAGGTAGCAAGGCAACATTTCTAATATCTAATATTTATATTTATTTCATAAGTTTAATAGTTTGAATTTACAATAGCAAGACTGTTAGTTAGACAGGGAGGCCACGCCCACAGCGAGATCCCATTGGCTCAAAATCCTGCACTTCTATGTATTAAAAATCAATAAGTAGCTTCGTGCAGCACTTCTCTTTCAGCGAGGACAGAAAGAAAACAGGCTCCTTGACTTTCCTGCTGTCCAGTCTTGTGGTTATGTGTGTGACAGGCCTGTTTTTCATCCCTGTTATGGGCCTCACTGGGTTCCACATGGTTCTCGTAGCCAGAGGACGAACCACAAACGAACAGGTGAACCAAATTATCCACCACGAAATATGTTAATCCGGTTTGTGTAACTTGTAGAGGCAGAACGGCGCTCACGTGTTGCACACCCACTCAGAATCACCTTGATGTCTTTCCAACTTGATTGCCTTCTGTTGTTCATGCACGACATCTGTTACAAAGCCTGGTATTTTCATCGCACATTACGGCCCTGTGGGTCAAGGACAGTTGTTTTCTACTTTCTTCAGTTTGCTCAAAGTAGGATTCCTCTCTCTCTGTCTCTCTCTCTGTCTCTCTCTCTCTCTCTCTCTCTCTCTGTTCTCAGGTGACAGGAAAGTTCCGAGGAGGAGTAAATCCATTCACTCGGGGTTGCTGTGGTAATGTGAAACACGTCTTGTGCAGTCCACTTGCTCCAAGGTATAGAAAGACCTGGTTTCCCCACACACACACACACACACACACACACACACACACATATACATGCATCGTATGCATGTTTATAATCAGTCATAGTCACAAATACACACAGATAGCAGTAGGTGTGAAAGTGAGTTGTAACACCAGCCACAGTGTGTTTCCTGGGCCCCTGACAGCTGGTTCCTGGCACAGCTATCTGGGCTGGGTGTTTCATTTCACTTGAATTTACATTAGATTGTGTGATTTTACATTTGCAAAACAGACAGGATTTAGTGAACAAAAAAATCCAAATTTTTTGAGCAGCATAACTGTTTTCAACATTGATAATAATAATAATAATAATTTTGTTTTGCAGTATATCAGAATTATTTATGAAAGATCATGTGGCACTAAAATCTGCAGTAATGGCTGCTGAACTTTTTAGATAAATGTTAGCGCTGTAAAATGATTAATTGCAATTATAAATATATATAAATATATACACACGCACAGACACACACACAATATTTAATTTGAAAATGTTTTTGGTCTTGGTGAGTATGAGAGTTCTTTAAAAAACATTAAAACATCTTACTGACCCCAAATTTTGTGAAAGGGATGTACTTCCAAAGAAACAAAAATGTAGGGATTGACTTTTTTAATTTGTAATGTTTATTCATTTGTTCTATCGGTTGTTGACTGGATTGTACTGTATAACTAAATGGAAGCAGATCTGTAGATGTATGTATATTTAAACTCATCTAAAATGCTTCAAGTATGCTTTGAAATAGCCTTTAAGAATTACTGTGATACTTCTAAACATGAGACAGAGGTGAAAAAGAGGTTGTTTATCAGGAGATTGAGAAGAATAGGGGTCCATAGGAAGGTAGATTGTGTCCTGTTTTTCTTGCCTGTTTTATGACACTGCGCAGGAAAAGCGTGTGGTACTGAAGATTTGAATCAGGTTGTGAAACAATGGAGAGAGAAAGTGATTGCAGTATAAACACAGATTAGAGCCAAGGTTAATGCCTAGAGAAGGCATCTTCAGAAACAATAGAGGAAAACCTTTGTGAGGCCAAAGCAGAACAAAAGAAAGTTGCTGTAAACTTTTTTCCACAGCACTGTTTACGACCTTTCTTGTATCAGAATGATAGGAATAAAAAAAGACAAAAATCAATCAGTAATCATTCTGATTTGGTGCTCAGAAAACATCTCGTACAATTGTTATTGCTAGAAAATGCACATATTTTCAGGGTTAAAAAAGTTCAAAACATTAGAAATAATTTAATTAGAAATGTTTGGTAACAATATAAAATGTCTGTCGCTTTTGATCAATAGAATGCATCTTTGCTTGATAAAATTAATTTCTTTAAAAATGCTAAAATAAATCTAGGTCAAAAAATAATAATGACCGCAATGCAATCAGAATTTCCTCTTTTATGTTCCTCTGCAGTCATGTGGGTTTGAATCATCATGAGCATGAGTAAATGACGACACTGTTGGTGTTTTGTCAACAATTTTTAAGCATTTGATAACCTACGTGTTTATGTGGTGCACACTAACACTGACACTTTAAATTTAGCTTGCATGTTTTAAATGTCAGCTGTTTGTGTTCTACAGGTACATCGCTGATCCCAGGAAGAAAATTCCCATCACTCTGAACCCACCGTTCCTCCGCCCTGACCTCTCCACCCGACACGTCAGTGTAAAAATCAGTGATAACGGTATCCATAGTAGCATCCTACGAAGCAAAGTGAGTGCGCAAAAGCTTTTAATTCTGCCTGCCCACAACCTGGAATTTCAATGGCGTTTATCATTTCAGTTATTGCACTAAGTACCGTTACACCGGCAATTCAGAATCCCTATTCAGATTTTAATGAAATTATTAAATGAACGGTGTCCCAGTTTTTAAAAAATATGGTGTTTCTGCCTCAATCAAGATTCCCAGAATAAAGATATTTTTCTTGTGCTTTAGTCTAAGACCAGTCTGGATGGTGTGGATGATAAAAGTATAGATAAACAGCCACCTCTGCCGCCCAAAGCAGACCGCTACAAACAGCTGAAGGGTCAGCTCACCTCCAGCGAAGGCAAGTAAACAAACACAGATTTTAGCATCAAAATGAAACCAGTTTCTGTGTTTGTGGTTATTTGTTCTCTGTATTCAAACATATAATTTTGTTTTGTGAGGTTTATTACTATAAATTGTTGCTTAAACATCATGTGTTTATCATAAAAGTGGCAGGTTGTTGAATGGTCTTTTTCTTAACTGCACTTCTGCTGCCATCTGGTGTTGCATCATATTGCAGCACTGTTGAGTCATTCATTTCATTTGTGCCACATTTTCTAGAGAGTTCCCTGTCCAGCAAGCCCACCAATCCATCCACCCCAGCCATGTATAAATACCGGCCTTCCTTCGGCACCATGCCTAAAGTGCACTATCATGCAACCGGAGAGAAGGTGGGAGCGACAGACTGAAGAAATTATTTCTGGTGTCATATATTATAATACACACTACTGTGGAAAAGTTTGGATTTGCACGATTTCTTATGCATTTATTTAATCAAAAAAGGTCAAAACAGTAATATAGTGAAATAATATTACCAGTTAAAATAACATGTATTATATATTTTATAATGAAATTAATATTTGTGATGCAATTTTTTTTGCATCATTACTCTAGCCTTCAGTGTTGCATGAAATATGCTGATTGGGTCAAGTTCTTTTGGAAAACACTGAAATTCTTTGATAAATAAAAAGTTAAAATAAAATAAAATAAAAAATAAATAAAAAATAAAATAAAATAAAAAGAATAAAATAAAAAGAATAAAATAAAAAATAAAATAAAATTCAATTCAATTCAATTCAGTTCAATATGACCCTGGATGACAAAACCGTAAGGGTATATTTAAAATTGTACATAATCTCAAAGCTGATTAAATAAGCTTTCTATTGATGTATGGACAATATTTGGCAGAGATACAACTTTTCAAAAATAGTGTGGGTGCAAAAAATTGTCCAAATGAAGTTCTTAGCATGCATATAACTAGAATATTAGCCATTTATTAGTGCTAATTAAGCAAATATTAATGCCTTATTCTACATGACCTAATAATCATGCCCAATACCTAAACTTAACAACTAACTTACTAAATATTAATAAGCAGCAAATTAGGAATTATTGAGAGGAAAAGTCGTAGTTAATAGTTAACAACTGTTCTGAAGTGTTACCGTTTTTACTAATCAAAAGTGATGTTTTGATATATTGAAATTTGGAAATTTGCTAAATATCTTCATGGAACATGATCTTTGCTTGATATTCTGATTCTGATTCAGAATATGACTGATTCTGGCATAAAATAAAAATATAATATGATAATTTGTTGCTGATTACAGATTGTGATGTCCGAGAATGGTAAGCCCTCTGCCGTTTTGGAGGAGAGAGCTCATGATTACCGTTCCGAGCCGAATCTGGATATGCCAGACTATCGCAGCACCCCTCTTCACCGAACATACCAGTCCTCCCCGTTCCAGCTGGACTCGTTCAGCACCACGTCTCGCTCGTTCAGTCTAAAGCAGGGAGTGAACAGAGCCGAGCAGATGCCACTGGGTGGCAGCAAACCAGAAACGGTCACTTCCACCCCTCACCAAGGCGTCTTCTCCCCTGGGACGTTATCAGGCCGTAACGGCAGCCTATCCTACGACAGCTTGCTAACCCCCAGCGTGACGCCGTCTGTGGGCGAGTGCACCGCTCACCCGGGAGTGCCCTCTATGGGTTTTCATTCGCCCTACCTGCCTACTAAGATGTGCCACGTACGAGGGCCCGAGCTTCAGCGGCACATCGGCCCTCCGTCTTACAGTCCGGTTCATGTCGGAGCGATGTACGGGCGGCAGTCGCCCCTCTCAAGAGACCGAGATCCATCGCCCGTCCGCTACGACAACCTCTCTAAAACCATCATGGCTTCCATCCAGGAGAGGAAGGAGCTGGAAGAGAGGGAGAAACTCATGCATCGGCACGTTCAAGCCTATGCCAACGATTCGGGTGTATTCGAGACGTGCAGCGCAGCCGCCTACGGACTCCCACCAGGCACGTGCTACCCCGACGGCCCCAGAGGCCCTGGATCCCGAGAGCCCACTCCTCCCGTGTGCGCCTCTCGGGATAACCTGATGGGAGTCGGGGTGGTGGGATACGCTCCCCGAACACCCGTTCTGCGCTCCTCCGTGTCTTCACTCTCCAGAGCGCCCAGGACTTCCTCGACGTCCCTCCACACGGATGCAGGCGGAGTGAGCCGGACAGCAGAGCACCAGTATCGCTCTCCGGTGCACCAAACACACCACTCCCCAACAGCTGTGCCCCGTTCCCCAACGTACGCGCATCAGAAGGTGGCCTTCATTAGCGCCCTGGAGAGGGCCGACTCGCCGCATCTCGGTGCAAGGTATGACACATAGCATCCACTTTTTAAGCAATCAGAAAAGGACGTGATGTATAGACTGATCTGTGATATGTACGCTCTGATCCAGCGGGAATTTCAGTTGTGATATGTTGATTTGTTAATTAGCTTTTTTGTACTTTATTGTTATTTCGAATATATACGATTATGTTTTTTGCCTTTCTGCAGAGCTGAGGAAAAAAAAATTTGTGATTATGTATCTGTTAGCCAAATAAATTTATTTTTTTTGCTTTTCCCTCATTTGCATTTCTGCATGCTTGTTCATCCATATTCATGAGCTCATTTATGACACTTTGCATGGCATGTACTTTGGGCATACTGTACATTTTATTGCATCATTGTAATCTCATAAGTGCTGACAGAATTCAGTCTAATATACGATAATTAGTATGATTTCATATCTATTTATCTTTTCTTGTTCTGTTTTTGTTGCTAAAATAGAGTTTGTTAATCGTTTTACACACTGTATTTTCATTTTTCTGTATTTCTCTTTTCTTTGACTTGATTATTTTAGAAATGGCAAATGACTAATACGAGACTGCATGAGTGTTTCTTCTTTAAAATGATGATTTATTACAGGGCTCAACAGGAAGGATTTTTCAAAATACATAAACCGTATTTATGGATTTTTATTTTTAGCAATATTTTTAATTTTGTTTTTAAACTAGAAAAATATTTAGATTTTTTTTTTCTTTTTTAAATATACTTTGACTCTACAATTATTTTTTGTAAAACCAAAAAAAAATGTAAGTTAGAAAAATAAGAAAGCATAACATAGAATAAAAAGAAAACAATACAGATTTTTAAAGAAAAAAAGCCTATTTTTGAGTCCTGTATTATTAGCTCAAATATACAATCCCTTCCACTGCTCTTTAATACCATCCTCTACTTCATGAACTCATCTTTATTTGTAACATTTCAGTTCATTCAGTACATTTGAATCTCTTCCTCTCTAAAGAAGGACAGATAAGGAAACAGTTTGAAAGGAACCACTTCAAATATGTCTTCCTGTTTTTTTAAATATTTTCTCCAAATAGAGAGGACCTCTGTCAAGGTAAAGTCAACGGGCAACTAAAGGGCCAAGCACGTGACTGCCATCTAGGGACTCCTTCTGGAACTCCAAGCAGACACACCAATGTCAAAAAGGTCACAGGAGTGGGCGGAACTACGTATGAGATTTCCGTTTGACGGACAGCTGGAAGAGCCACTGCCTGTGAGGAAAAGCACTGCCATGGCAACACACCTCCACTTGTGCTCAAGTTTCTCTTTTTTCCAGTTTTTTTAAAATAATATTCAAGTGACCGATCAGGAGACACAGTTCTGCAGGAAAATGTTTTTGCATCGGCCATTTCTTTGCTAAAGAGATGGCAAGGAACTTTCCATGTGATCCAGTGTATAATATAAGAGGAGTGCTTCATCAAAGAAGCATTGTATGTTAACCATCAGGATATACATTGCACACAACAAAACATAATGGCTTAAAACGGAAATGTAAAATATATATATATATATACCATTAAGGGCTGAATATGTGCAGTGTCAGTTCAGTTGTTTGTAAAAAAATATATATAAATATCAAAGTTGGCATATTGAATACAGAAGGTCTTTCACACACTTGAATGTGAGTGTATATGTACTTGCCAGTAACTCCTTTATGTTTTTGTCGTTATGCTGATCTAATAATCAGGGTTTCATCTCAAATGCATTTCTCAGTTAAGCTATCAGGTTCCAAACAAACCATAACAGCACTTGTGTACTTTAAAAAACAAAACAAAAAAAAAGTTTTATTTTTCAAATATGGTGGTCATTTACACTTTTCTAATGTAAAACTATAAGCTGCCATAGAATAAACATAAATGTGTACATGTCAAATTTAAAAAAGAAAGAAAATACTGATACTGGTTGTTATCACCAGTTTGTTCAAACTTTCTTTCAAACTTTGTTTTTCTTTACAAAAAAGTATTTTTGAATATGAATATGTAAACAGAAACACACCACTGTGTATTAGCAGTACTGGCTACATGTTAAAGCCATATTTTTACATACAGTCATGAGCTTCGCAAACTCCAAGTTGTTTTATTGCTTTACCATTTCCATTTAATTGTAAAAGATTAGAAAAGCATAATTGTAATTCATGGCTGCGTCCCAAATATTGTCAGTTCTGTTATATTTATAGCAATTTTTTTACCCAACTTGCAAAAGATTGGTATGTTTAACTTTTTCTACATATGGGTGGGTGTTTGGATTTTTTCTAGAGTGTTTTTTTTTTCTTTTTTTCTTTTTTGCATATTTTATAATTTATTTGTACAAATGTATTAGTTTGCATTGCCATTTGAAAGTAGTACTTTCTGTTAAGATTTTTTTTTTCTCAGTTAATGAATGTTAAAAGATTTAGATGTCATTATAGAATGTGTTTGAAAACTGCAAGGACGTTGAAGTGAAGATGCTTGTTTTTTGAATGCTGGATCCATTTGAGAGACATAATGTCACAGTTTTTTAACTGCTGTTGAAGTTTGGGGACAGTACGTTGTTTTTTGGGTTTTTTTACATTTACATTGTTACAAAAATAATATTTATCATTTCTATTATTTCTTATAAACCTTTCTGTTCAAAGTTTCTTTAAACTGTAACAATATCTGACAGTTACCGTTTACTGTAGTTGTAACAAACAAAGCCTTGTTGAGCATAAGTGACTTCATTAAAAAACATCTTAAAATCTTACAAGCCACAACCTTTTGAACAGGAGTGTATGTCATAGTTCTTAGGTCCCTTTCATTCACTTTGATTGAGGAACTTTAAAACCTTTCAAAACTATTAGCAAACAGTCCTTTTTGATTTTATAGATATATAACCTTTTTTTTATAAGACAGAGACAGAGTGTGAAATTTTCACTGCTAGTGCAAGACATGCTAATAAAAAACTAAAGTGACAGGTATTTATGTAGTTAACAGCTGAAAAGGAATCTTTAAATATTCTTTAAATGGACAGCACAGGTGAAAGTGGCAAATTCCTACCTGTTAACAGAACGACTTCACACTGTGGCCTGTTTCATGATTAAAGACCTTACAGTTTTATAAGGATCATTTAGTAGTGAAGTGTTGATTTATGCTATCGACATCTTTGACAGGGTGATCTTCCAGATGTCTCGCTGACTGAAAACGCACCGCATGTGGAGTTCTCTGCTGCTCATCAGATGACTTTCCAAGGAATTCATATTGATTTCCTCACAGATCTGCCTTAGGGGTCTAACGGACTACAAACACTCGAGCACGGACAGAGTACAAATGTTATTTTGGTGCATGTAAAAAGGGTCGTTATCATACTTTTTCAAGTCCAACAGCTCCTTGAAATTGTAAATAATTCATGTGGTCGTGGAAAGGCCGGTACCAATCGCTAGGCTCCGTTTCTGTGAATGTTTGATGGTGTTTGGTCACATGTCATCATCTCTGTCCTTCACTGCCGCTGTCTGGCACAGCGTCGCCTTCTGTTCAGATCAAACCAATCTACAAAAAAGAAGAAAAAATTTAAACTATAGGACCTTTTCTCTGTGATGAAGTATTTCGCTCAGATGAAATGAAGACGTTATAGTTTCATATCAAGGTACATCTATTATTTTTGTTCATCAAGGGGAAAAACTGAATAAATATAACTTGAACATTTATTTCTGTCTTGTCTTCATTATTTTTCTTCTGTTTTGAAAAATTATTGATAGATAGATAGATAGACAAATATTTACTTTAAATGAACCAATGAATAAATATAAATAAGTCCATTTGGTGCTGCTCATTTTAGATTCTTTAAAATATATTATAAAAGACTTAATTGCACAACTATGATTAAAAACATTTTTAAGTCTTTATGATAAACTGAATAAAAAACTTTAACCTGAATTTTGGTGTCTTAATTTCTCATTATTTTACAAAATGTTTTAAAATAAATTATAGACAGATATATTTTTTAAATATTAATTTAAATTAAATAGATAGCCCAATTATATGAATAAATACAAAACAAAAACGTAAAGCTTTTTGGATTGGTACCTGGTGTGCGGTTCATTTGGTTTTTTCTTTAAAAAACATAAAAATTCCTTAATTCTTTTTACTTGTCAGAATCGATTCTTATTCATTTTCTAACTCCTAAATAAAAACATTAGTGCTCTATTTTTTTTCTATTCTTATATATATATATATATATATATATATATATATACTGTGGCAACGTCCCCAAGATGAACATAAAACCTACCTGGAAAGCTCCACTACTGTTCAAAGTTTTAGACACTCGTGTAAAAATACTGTAAAATGACGATGCTTTCAAAAATAATGCCATAAATAGATTTAATTTATCAATTAACTTCTATTAACGAAATCAAATAAATATTTAGTATTACAGCTTTTGGTAAAACAGCTTCTGTTCAGAGGTACACCTGCCCATGGTTTTTCAGGTAGCTTTCCAAGTAGTTTTATTTTTATTTTATTTTTTTTGAAGCATCTTGACAGACTTAAAACCATTTTTTGTTGGCGAAAATTCTGTACTAGTGGCCTAAGACAGTACTGTATGTATATATGTGTGTGTGTGTATATATATATATGTATATATAATTTAAACATAAATTTAGCATCTGCTTTTTTGTTCATTTTGATTGCTTCCATTGTCCTAATTTGTAAGTTCTTCTTGATAAAAGTGTCTGTTAATGACTAAATGTAATGTAAAATTAGGCTACACATCTATGACGAAAATATATATATTTTTACAAGACAGATAGATACAGATAGACAGATTTGTTAATAATAATAATAAAAAAGAATAAATAGAAAGAAATGAATTTCTCTTATTTGAAAAAAATTAAATCTATTTAGATGGGTAGATCTGGTGCTGCTCATTTTGGATTCTTAAGAAATGAATTACAACTGATTGTATTGCATATCTATGATTAAATATTTTCAAACCTTGTGTAATTGGTTCCACAGACTTCTTTTTATAGCCTGTTAGAAAGAGAATTCAGGGAAAAACATTATTCTGTCCGAAATATAAAGTCGACTAAATGAAAACAAAATCTCTCCCATTTTAGGACGTAGATTAAAGGTAATTCCACCCCCTAAAGCGTTGTACAATGGTATAAAGTGTTCCCATTCTCTCTCTCTCTCTCTCTCTCTCTCTCGCTGATGTCTATGTGATCGGTGCAATGGTCGTGAACGCGCACCGCCAGACCTCCGCTGCCGCTGCGTGCGCGCCCCCGCGCTCCCTCAGGTGAATGGAGAGGGAGAGAGGGAGAGGAGTCCTGCGTGCGTCTGCAGCCGAGCTCAAGTGCATTAAAATGGGGCTTCGCGGACTGAGCAGCACGGGGCTGTTCCTGAAAGTCTGCCTTCTTTGGGTGACTGGATGCTTTACCCAAAAAGTGAGTACAAGTGTGTGGCAGCAGCCCACTTTCTCTTTTGTTTGTCTGCGGTTTGTCACAATGTTTACAGCAGGGACTATAGTGTGCAGTATATAGTGGACTATGTGCAGCATGTAGTAGTTGAAGCAACTTTCAAATGTTACCACTGTTGGTCTGGAGGGGATTTAATTCGGAGATTTGGGGAAGGTGTTGTGATGAAATGTGGAGCAGCAGCTTGTTGTGTGGTCTGGGTTCGGCTGAGAGGGGCCAGCGCTTCTGTAGAAATAAAAACTAATTCTATGCAAACAAAAAAGTTTGAAAAGGAGGATGCAAATTAACATAAAGATAGAATTTTTTTTTATTATTAATTAATGAACAAACAAGTCTTTTTATGTGTATAAAAGCTGTTTTTAATGTTTTAATTAAACCTCTTCTATTAGAATGTTTTCTATTCTTCAATTATTTGTCAAAAATGTTTATGGTGTACCTGGAAGTAAATTCAGAATTGTTGGAAATCTCGGCATGAGTATCTGTTAACATAAGTGGATAAGTTCACTCTAAGCACTACTAAGTAAATTGATTTTACTTCTCAATATTATTAATATTTGACTCAGGGTTGTGTGATCAACATGCAG
>JAUCMU010000097.1:3434407-3464431 GCA_032275025.1 Enteromius treurensis | reverse complement strand
ATTTATTTATTTATTTATTTAATCTATCTATCTATCTACTACCTTATAATTAAATTAGTAGCTCATAATACCTAGCTGCATTATATATTGTTGCATCATCTCATAATAGGCCCTTTTTTTTTTTTTTGAGTTCATGAAACAAAGACATCTCCACATTTTGTATTCGGTGTTTATAGCATAGCATTTGAGGTTTGTTTCTCAGACCTCTCTTTATGTATAATAATATATCAGAACTGTATGACAGGATCTTTGATATGGTTTTATTCCTATCTCCTTCACTTCACCTTCTTTTCATATGCCATCGGTTCTCATGACCAAGGCTGTACATTGTTTATGTAGCTTCTCACATGTTCGGAAAAGGAGAGTTTGGGAAATATGTTGTTAAGGAAAAGCTTAGTGTGTTTTCGAGGTGATTACCAGATTCCTGTGGAAAACGTGCTCCACTCATGCAATTAAACACATTGCTCTGTGGTCATTTCCACATGCAGCCTTTCACCAATACTTATTCCCTTCCCAGGCGTGGATATGATTTATTGATTCTTGTAAAGCAGAGTGATATTCCATACAAGGATAAATAAAGATAGACATATTATGAGACAATTCTGATCTTAAAGTGCCCCTATTACGGATTTTAAAAAATGAGCTTTAGTGCAGCGTGCAACACAGCTCTAAGTGAATGAAAACATCCTGCAGAGTTTTAAATCTAAGAGTGCATCATGTATAAAGTGAGTCATTTTTAAATGAGTCGTTTTGACATCAACATAAAACAGCATATTGCCCCCCGACTTGTTGGTCTTTTTTGCATTGGGATGAATAGAAAATGCAAATTCATTCTTTACCACTAGGTGGCACTTTTGGAGGGTTAAAAGCTCACAAACGCAGCTTTAAATTAAATCGACCAATCACTGGAGGGCTCTTTGAATGAATCATTTGGGAGTCCTTGAACAAATAAGGTAAATATGTGCATGTTATAAGAAAATGAAAGTGTTCTCTGACCTTGCATGCATGTCAACCTGTTGTTTGGGACTCTCAAAACCAAAATATGAACCTTTCATAACTCATAATAGGGTGCATAAAGTAATTTCCCCTCAATAAAAAAGCAGTTGAGCACACAAAATAATAGAATAACAATAAAATACATTTTGTTTTCTACATACATTGAAAATCAATGCCAGCAAGTCTCCAAAATATCATCTGGTCATACTGGTCTTATTTATTTATTTTTGTGGGAAAGGTCAGCATCATTTTGGCTGTGTCACGTTAGGTCAAGGGCTATTTCTGAGGTGACGACCTGTCAGGTCCAGTCATAAATCTCTTTCTTCATAATTCTGAGTTCTGAGAATCCTGAGCTGCTAACAAAGGCTTTGTTGCATTGTTGATGTGCATAGCTTCAGTTACTGAGTGTGTGCTCCTCAGTTATCTGGCCCCTCTAAATGCTCCCTTTGTCCTCTTGAATTAAGTTGATTTTCAGAACTGTGCAAATCAAGTTTGGAATTTGCTGCATGGCCCACACAATCAGATGAAGAGAAAAAAACTTCCTTAAGTAATCTCGAGTAGGATCAGTTTAGATACGAGCTTGTTCACTGCAATGACAAAGCGTTTTCATGCAGGTCTTTCTCTAGTGGTCATCAATATTTTGAACAACGAATTGCTCCCCGATTCTCGAGTGAGTGTGGTTAGCACTGTGCTCTTCACAGAAAAAGGCTGCGTGCATGCATCTTTTTGTGTTTGCATGAGTACTTGCAGCTCTGTGAGGGATGTCTCTCAATGATTCAACCTCACCCCACCAATAATGCTGCATCAAACCCACGCGATTCTGACATTTTGGAGAAAGCCACTCGTAACAGTTTTACTGGGAGCAAAACCACTAATGTGCATTTCCTGGCCTGCAAAACACATTCTGTGTGAATGTGGAAATTTCAGAGTCACTGTTTTGAATGATTTGTGGTGAGTAACCACAAGAAATACAGTAGAAGCACTCTAGTGTCTAGTTGTGAACAAGTATTATAAATATGTTCAGGGTTGCTCTGGGAAATCTGGAAAAACGAAACCGTTAAACTAACTATTAAAGAGCATGGGATTGTCCTATTAAAAAGGAAATGGCAGTGCTCCTTAGAGATGCACGATTGTGACAAGAATTGTAGCTGTCAATTAAAAACTATGAAACTATTCATTCATTGGCTTCACACGTTTGCAAACCACTGTGTTTAAGAAAATCTGTTTCTGTTCTACTGCTCTTTTCATCAAAATATTATTGTGAAATATTGTCATATTCCAGTCCTGCTGGCCAATTCTTGTCCATTGGCAAGCTACGACTGATGTAACCGTTTGTAACACATCATCACGGCTCGATAGTGCCTGGAACAGTCTCACTTTTTTTTCACAACCAATAAATAGCCGTGCTCCTCTTCCAGCCCCCTTACAGGGGCCCATAGCATGTTTATTGGGGACTCACAGGGTGTTTGTGCATTTGAGTGTGTGTGTGTGTGTGTGTGGCTAAAGGGGCTTAAGCTCTCTGCTAGCACAATTTCAGTAGTCATATTGTCAGCTCATGTTTTCTCAGTACAGTACAAAAGAGACCCGGAAAAGAGTTATGCACAAGCTGTCAGTTTAACAGCCCACTTGACTTCGCACATTTCATAATGAGTCACATTTTTTCAGTTCAAAGGCTTAAAGGGTAGATACTGTTGAATAATGAATTATCGTACAAAAATCACAATAATGCTGTACACGCATGTGTGTAACTTATCAAATACAAGAGCGTGTTTTTCACATGGCAGAATCTGCTGTTCCCTACGACAGCTGCGAGTTTATCTGGCACTGTTTTACTCGCGCTCATTCAGTGAGTCAGCTACAGTTTGTTGATGTTAAAAGTGCAGGAGGCTTGTTTTTCAGTTCAAGAGTTGCTGTTGAGCCAACAGAAGGAATAGATGCTGTAATTGAAATAGAATAAGACTAAAAGGATACCAATAAATGAAAAGGATTTAAAGGAAATATATATTTATATTCAACACATTAAACAGCAAATGTTTGCCCAAAATGGCATGGACTGTACCTTATATTGCTTTGCACTGTTATGCATTTATTGTCGTAAACTGTGGTAACATTAGATTGTATAATATAAGGGAAAGCCCCATGGCTATCATGTTTAGTAAATTTGCGAATGTGTGTTTTTGTTGGTTGCACATAGGATCATTTTATACCAGCCTACCTCTTTATAGTGTTTCTCTGCCCACAAGGTTTATGGCGCCCTCGTTTTTTTGTGGACTGGACGTTTGCCATATTCTTTTTCCATTGTTACCTTTGTGTTTCATACAGTATTCTCCTATCCAAGTCATGCTGTGCTATTTAATATGGTAATTGATAGGTAAAATAATAGAAAAGTAATGTAAGTGGCAAGTTAAAGGATGACGTAAAACTTTTTTTTGATGCATTTTTATTTTATTTTTTTTGTGAAACAGGTTATGATCAGAAAACAGAAATGTAGAGGGATACTTTTTAATCTTTTGGGAATTGACTGGAAATTAAGAAGTTAAAATAGTCAGTACAATTCATTATCAGCACACTGTGATAAAACATCATTAAAAACAGTAAACCCTTAACATTAATGCTTAATAACTTAAATAACACAAGAACATATGTTTTTAAAATTTGGAAATAATTTTGTAAACTTTTATTTCTAAACAATATTAATATTATAATTGGTATTGTAACTATTTTTTATGTTTTTTTTTGGGCGTTCATGCTGCTCGAGCAATAAAGCATGGTAATATACATTTTTATTTATTTATTTAATTCATTCATTTATTCATCAATCGTAATGTGCATTTTGAATGCACTCAAATTTAAAACTTTGCTGGCATTTTCATGACCCTGAATGAGAAATTGTCACAAAAAACGTATTCTAGGTTCCGTTATTTCCAGTATCACAATTTTGCTTTGCGAGGTCAAATTGACATGCAAAGATGAAATGATATTGTTCTCTCTCTAAAAGATATAAATAAGACCCAAAGCGGTGTATTAAGAAAGTAAATTGGTCAGTTGCGATGTCTGATCACAGGCTTTTAAATGACACTCACTGACTAGTGAGTGACTTTGAATGATCTGTCATTTAAGTATGCAAGTGTGTATTGTGTGAGTGATTGGCAGAGGAGGAAGGGGGTCATCAGCTCTCTTTTGATGTAGCACAACTGGGGCGCGATAACCAGCGGGACCTTATGTAAATGCCTCCTACTTATTACCCTAGTTTCATTAAAGCGCTATCTAGCCAAACCGCGCAGCCTTCCAGCGTCCCCTGTGAGAGAAAAGACAACTTTACTAATTACGCCATGCCAGTGCGGGACGATGATGTAACAGAGCTGGGATGTTTGGCATTATAAGAATGTCCCATTTCCTATTCCACACTGTGGTACTTTGGACGCCATTCATGTGAAGTCTACCATGCATGGTACACTGCCCTAACCAGCAGATAGTCCAGTATTATGGCTGAACCACGGTAATGACCCAATTCCATTTGTTTGGAGAGAGAGGGCGGTACTTACAAAAATCTCGCAAACCACTGCCAACGTTTTTCTTTTTTGTTGTCTTTTGGAAGTAGATGTTGGACCTAAAGGGTTTTCTGGGGGCTGATACAGTAGGTGGTTTGGTTGAACCTTTCTAGCACATTTCTTTGAAGCATGGACCTCAATCAATTTTTTTTTCACCTCTTGTTCCGGTTTGGTTTGCTCTCTGTCTCTCATATTCATGTGCATTGCTCAACTTTCCTGTTGTGCTAATCTGAAATCGGCTTACTTTACATCTCAGCAGCGAGTGGCATTCGACCGGATCAAATGTCAGGCGTGCAGTTATTAGTGTAGTAGCACATGAACCTGAGGTAAACTCTGGACCGACTCGATCTCCGTTAGCTGAGTTTGATAAACTGCCTGAATAGAGAGAAACATGGGGTGAGAATCAAGGGTACGCAGAAGATATGACGCAGTATGAAGAGGAAACCTACTTTGACCTTGTCAAGCTGATATTATTCACAGTGGCCTTGTCTGTTTCAAGATGACTTTTGCACTGATCTCACAGGATGTGCCATCTTTGCCTTCCCTGGCAATGTCCGCTGAAAAGGAAATGAATTTCAAAAGCAGTGCATGTTTTTAACTGTCAAGCATTTCTCGTTTACTAATAAGTCGTGTCAGTACGACTTGGAATGCATCTTTAGAAAGTAAACAGACTCATCTTGACTTTAATTTCACTTTTTGTCCCCGCATAATGCCGTCACTTGGGGCTAGGCTTGTTACCTGTCTGGCGTTGTAGAGCTCTTGCAGTTCTTTCATTCCCTCCCACAGTCCAGAACCAGTGCCAACAGGAAGCCCAATAAACAAACAGGCCCCTGCCAAGGTCTGGTTTGGAGTGGTCTAGCCCCGATTTCCATCTGCGTCCAATTATACCGAGGTCCCCTCATCCTGCACACCTGTGAGATATTACCAACAGCATGTCTGAAGGAATACCTCCCTGGGGTTAGCAAAGCCGCCAGCATATCCAGCTTTGATACCCGTCGAAGGAGGAAGGGTTGAATAGTTCAGTTTGGGAGAGGCAGACCGAAGCTAATTTTCTGAACAGAACATTTAGTTTTGTTGCTCAGTAGGTTCCTTTCACAGCTGTCTGTTGTTATTGCTCTGAAACGATCAAATCAGGGCAATGCTTTACGTAGTTTTCATGCATCTACCATCTATGACTGCCAAAATTGTTTACCAATGTTTAATTTTGCGTCGAATGAAGCGGAGCAGCGCCAGAGACTTTCTCGTTGGTTGGTTGAACCCGTGCCATCTTCTTGAACTTTCGATGCTAGAACTACCGCAGCCTATTAAGATGTTTTAGGAGCGTAGCACTAACCCCTGGAGCGCGGGTTCTGGGAAGAATTATCTCCACTGCTGTTACATGTATAGTCATTTTCTCTGAGCATGTTTATCTTAATCTACATTCCAGTGGTGCAGAAATGTTCATCGTTGGTAATCCTTACTGTACGCCTTTGCTTTTCTACCATGCTATCTTTAAATATGTCAGGAAATACATTCATATATTTTAACTAAACATATGAAACTTTTTTTTTGTAGAGCTCCAAGCTCTAATTTTGTTTTCAAGCCTTTAAAGTAAATAAAAAAAAAAAAAGAAAGTAATTACAAGAATTCAAAATAATAATAATAAAAAAAAAGCCTTAACTTCTACCCAGTAAACATGTATTGTTACACATTGACCATTAAAATGTATATTCTAGAGCTGTCAAATGATTAGCGCAGCTGATCCGCGGCTTGCACTGCAGTAAGCTGTAGACAAGCATCTTATTTCTGTCGTAATTTCCAGCGTTATTCCAGCGAACACTGTGTGCCATGTGCTTTGATTTATGTCATAGCCAGCATACTCTGTTATGCGACTGTTATAACTTAAACTTGAGGAAAGTTTTTAAGCAATATGTGTATAAGAAAAAAATAGCAGAACCTGTCAGGAAAAAGGATGTCTCACCCTTCTCACATTTTGTATAAGAAATACTACATTTTTCCATGCAACAGAAGGTTTGCATGCAGATGCTAGATTATATAGGTCATGCTTTGAGATCCAAGACAAAATAAACTCGGCGCCGAAACTATCGCGCGCGGCACTGCCGCTCCGTTACTACGCGCTGCCTTGACCAAAGCATTCACAAAGCCGCTGTCAACAAGATTCACTGTGACACTTCTCTGCAGCATGTGAGCGACACAGTTCATGTGTTTTATAGCGTGTAAGACGAATTGCTGCAACCATGTCGCGTGCACTGTCGGTTCCAGTGGTTGTCGTTTTGCCCTCACTTATGTGAAACAGACAGGAACTGTTCTTTACAAGCCTCCGCAAAATGACGCTCCTCAGTGAGCGTAAAAGACTTCAGTGCCCACGTGTCACTGATGCAAAGTGCAGTTACTCCGAGGATATTGTTCCACTTCCCTGACAAATAATTCGTCACACTGTGCATGCGTGAAATGGGAAGAAAAAAAAAATCGTAATTAACGCCAAAAAATAATTAACGCCGTTAACGCGTTATTTTTGAAAGTCCTAATATATTCATAAAAATACCCATGGTGTTTTTTAATTTACATGACTTTTCTAGATCTAGTAATTAGACTGATAAAAGATAAAATAAGGCCGACACCGATACAAATATTTGATGGTTTTAAAATCCGATATTTCGACATATCAACCGATATTATTATTATTATTATTTTCCCTAACATTAGTTATTTGCAGTTATTTATGAGTTATTTATATAACATAATATGATAATGCATTCTAAAAAGAAACTTGTTTCTTTTATTGGAACATCAAAATATATTTAAGTTCTGATAAATAAAATGTATAAAAATGCAAACTTAAGATATGAAACGTAAAGTCCTTTGAACAAAAACACAATAACAACAACAACCAAATCAAAGTTACCAGTAAGAGTGTTTCGTCCGTTTTTATCTTCATTTTTAAAATATTCATTTATCGGGCATTACAAGTGCCGATACCGATAGTGCCTAATATCGGCCGATAATATCAGCCTGCCGATAAATCGGTCGGGCTCTACTAGTAATCTAGTTAATAGAAAAATGGTTCTTCAAAGACTAAGCGTCGTCGAAAGGAGACCATCTAAAATGGTAGATTTTTAGCTAGTTTTAGTTATTCGGCCAAATCTTGTTTTGTCTCATTTGTATAATTTTGAGCCATCTTAAAAGTCTACCGAGGCACCTCAGTGTTCTTGACAAGACCTTACTTCCTGTTGAACCAGGAAAAAAAACAAAAAAACACAAACCTGCTCCAAATGTGGAGTATATACTGTATGATTTCACATGTCATGGGGAAAAAAAAAGCAAGTGCATGTCAGCATGGTGCTGTTTTAATCATAAAGTAGCACCTGACAGTCACAGCGCAAATGCATCTAATGCTTTCTTTTGTTTTTGTTCTTTAGGTTTACTTTGATTGTGGAGCCAAGGTGGATGTTGTTGATGAGCAGGGCCTCATTCTGTCCCCTGGCTTCCCATATAACTACTCTTCTGGAACGCATTGCGTGTGGCAGTTCTTTGTACCCGTGGGTCACCAGCTAATCATGGAGATGTTTGATTTCGATGTCTTTGAGAGTCACGACAGTCCCACCACATCGGCTGCCATCGTGGACGAGCTACCAAACGATGGTAGAGCTCTGCTATCGAAAAGCCTCGGAAGTCCAAAAGAACCCCAGTCCACACACCGAGAGGACGTCAAGCAAGTGGTGATCCAAGAACAGTCCACCAAAATGGAGATGACCAAAGTTTCCAATTCTGCCAAAATGCTTTCCGATTCTCCCTCGGCTCCACAAGTTGAAAACAGAAATTCAGTTTCCTCTCAGGCATCACGAGCAGCCGCTGACTTTATCTCTTCAAGCCCACGTACGGCCACAGAAATGGGTGACACTGTGAGCCCTGAGACCCAGCCACCTTTAATAGATGCCTGCCCCCACGATGTTCTCTACATATCAGATCTTATCACCTTCTCCTCCCGATTCTGTGGCTCTAGACGGCCTTCAAACAGCCAGTTAGTGTTTGGATCTGATGAAGACATGGTGGAGGTCATTATGGAGCTGATAACCACTACCCACTGGGGCCGTGGTTTCGCTCTCCTTTTCCATTATGAGAATCAAACTCAGGCAGCCACAAGCGAACATCAGAGATCAATTTTGACTGCGGACAGCAGAACTGGTGCACTGCTCGGTGCTGTGAGTGGAACAGTTGTATTTGCTGTGGCCCTTGCCGGCACCCTTTGTGCAATTTTCAGGTAATGATGTTTCTTCTACAGTTGAAGAGAGATTTATTGGCGTTTGATTTAGAATTACAGACAAATATACACATTTTATTGTCCCGGAGTCCCGAACAACAGGTTGATATGCATGCATGGCCAAAAAACACTTTCATTTTCTTATAATATGCATTTATTTTTACATTATTTGTTCAAAGACTTCCAAACGATTCTTTCAGCGATTTCACGCTCCAAAAGAGGCACCTAGTGAATTAGCATATTCATTCGGACCAATGCAAAAAAGCCAACGAGAATATACAGGCATGTTGACTTCATCGTAAAACGGCTCGGGACTCGTTTTAAAAACAATTCTTTCTTTTGAGAGACAAACGGTGCACTTTCAGATTTTACTGTGCATTGTGACATTATCTATAATAATGTGACAGTTGTAATATAATTGTCATCCTGACATTTAGATCTTCATATCTCACTCACAGTCCATAACCTGCTATCAGTATCACAATTATTCACTGTAGAGTTAGTATGTGGCATACACAGTACCATGTCCGTGACAACGTAAGTCAGACGAGTTGGTGTTGACACAGCTGGAGGTATTTTTCACCATTGTTGGGAGCTTAAATCAAGTCTTTCTTCTCCTTTTTCGAAAACACTTTGATGTTAAAACACTATTCATACCTGAGCATGTTCATGGTGCCGCACCTGGCATTAAACTAAATGCACAAAAGCGAGGTGCAGTTACACAATGCAGAGGAAAGAAAGCAGAGGAAATATAAGAAGCAGAGAGAAAGGGTAGAAGAGAGAAAACAGGAGATCATTGTCCACTACGATGCTTCAGTTGTTTGTTAAAACACAAGCATGACGTTTCAAAGAATCCATCATGTAAGATTGATTCTTGGTTGGTCCCAGTGCGACTTTTGACACTCACAGAACTGATTTATGAGCCCTAGAGTAACTAAACAGAAGTAAGTTATTGGTTCCTTTGTATTTCGAAATGATGTTTTCTTTAATGATGACCTGATCTTCCTAGAAGTCATGCAATTACAGTCCATTTTACAGCATTTTACAAATCAAATATCTGGTTCACGCTATACAAAATAATACTGGTGTACTCTGAGCAAATCAAAAATGAATTTGGTTATTTGAGTGTGTATGTGTGTGTGTGTGTTACTAGATCTTTTAGCAAACATTGTGCTGAGAGAAGTAAACTATTATTTAATGGATCACCTAATAACCAATAACAGTAATTAAAAGCCAACAAGATGATGTCTCTTGTTCTGTTGTTTTCCCAGGCCGAAACTATGTGCAAAAGGAGCCAATGCTTCCTCTTCCATCAGCTCAGAGGTAAACAGTCATTATATGTTCTTCTTTCAGATGGATGAATGATTTATGAAAGATGAGGAGGAGTTTGTAATGCATCCTAGGTCCAAAATGTTTCCCCACACATGGCTACACTTGGGAATTGATTAAATGTACCATCTATAAATGATGCATATTGGGCATGAAACTGAAAAACAAATAAAATAAAATAAATTATATATATATAAAATAAAATAATTAAATTACATTTAATAAAACATAATTGAATTAAATTGATTTGAATGGCGGTTTAATTAAATTACATTACATTACATTAAATTGACTTGACTTGACTTGACTTGAATTGACTTAAATTGTATGAAATTAAAGTGGATTTCTATACTAAATATTGCATATAAATTATTGGTTGCACTTTATTTTACAGTATGTGAACTTAATGTACTTCTAATGTGATAACTAGTATATGTGTATATATATATATATATATTATATTTAAGTTTGTGTAGATAAGCAGACTTGATCTCTCACAGAAAATGTGAATGCACAGTGAGTTTGTGCTGTCATCTAGTGCTTTGGCGAGTGATTATTTTGGTTGCTCATGTAGAAATAATGTGAGGTATTGTGATGTAGGTTCCAGAAGGAGTGCTAAATTCAGCAGCAGATGTGAGTGAACTGCAGATGATTTCTCCCAATCACTTGGAGCAGCAGCTGGGTACGGTGAACAACAACAACAACCGTTCCCTCAACCGCAGTCTTTCCCATACAGGTCCTTAGGTTCTCTTTATCGTCCCTTCTTTCTGTTTTCCCTTCCACCTCACTCCCTCAATCCATGAATCTATCTCGCGTTCTCTCCCTCCCTCCCCTTCTCTCTCCCCCAGATTTATTGTTTTCTTCACTGATGTTGTCAGATGAAGGGAGCTTTGAGGTGATTGGATTTTTTTTTTTTTTTGCTGAAGCTGGGGAGTTCGTTTGTCCCCTTTCTGAACCTAAACCTATACAAAAAGGCTAAATTACAGTAATTCAAGAACAGTATAACAAGACTACCCAAGCTCAATGATGGTGCAGATGGCACAAAAATGAATTTCCTGCTGTGTTCAAAGCACATGGAAGTAATTATAAAAGGATATAATTGTTCACATTATTTTTCTGATCTTAAATGAAACATGGTTCAATGTAAACAATGTAAATAAATAACTAGTGCTGTCAAATGACTAATAACAATTAACTGCATTCCAAAAAAAATGTTGTTTACATAATGTGTGTGTATACTGTGTATATTTATTATGTATACATAAATACACACACATACAGTATATATTTTTAAAATATTTCCATGTTAATATTTATGTTCATGTAAGTGATATACAGTATATATATATATATATATATATATATATTAGTAAATGTATAAACTATTTTTCTTTAATATATGCATACATGTGTGTGTATTTTTATTATTATTTTATTTAAAAAGAAGTACAAACGTTTATTTTGGATGCAATTAATTGTTTGACAGCACTAAAAAAAACAATAAACATAAAAAATAAAAACAGACATGAGGCAATGTATTACTATTTGTTTTAGATGTTTCTACTGAAAAACAACAGATGGTGCATTTTGAGCCTTTAACTTTTCATGGAAATTTATATGTGAAGTAATATGAAATAATAAAAATAATGTGAGAATTAATATATTTCTAAATATGACAGTGTGCACTGTTTTGTGCTCTGAAGGGTCTTCAGTAAATGGAGCATGTGACGTGTCGGAGAAGGCCGCTTTAGAGCAGTTCTCCAGCGGTCTGACTGAATTAGAGTTAGGCACAGATGAGGTTTTTGTTGTCGCTTCTGCACCCAACTCAGCTCTGCCCTTCTCTCCACATACTGTGAGTATCTGGTTCTTCTGCGCATCGCTACATGCAGAAATGAATGAGACACTTTTAATGTTTTGTGTGTACTCTACCATTCAAAATGTATGGGGTTAAAAAGAAATAATATTATTACATTTTGTAAAAAAAAAAAAAAAGTTTTAAGAAAATTCTAATTGCATTTTAAAATATATTAAGTCATTACCGCAGTCTTCTGTGTCACATGATCCTTCCTGAATCTGATATACTGATTTGGTTAAAAATAAAGACATCAAATAAAAATGATTCTTAAAGAAATAGTTCACTTAAAAATAAAAATTCTGTTATTCATGAATTTCTTTCTTTTTGTCAAACACAAAGGAAAATATTTAGAAAAACGTTTGTGACCAGGCTGTTTTGGGTTGACACTGACTTCTAAGTCAATTATGACCAAAACAGCCTGGTTACAATATTTTTTTTTTTTTTCAAAATATCTTCATGTTTGGGATATCAAGGAAATTCATACAGGTTTGGAACGACTTGAAGGTGAGTAAATAATGACAGAATTGTAGTTTTTTTGGATGAACTATTCCTTTAACAAGAGAAAATCTTATGGAGGATTGTAAATACAAACTTTTGAATATTTGTTTACATTAAAGCCACATAATATAAACCCCAGTAACTTTTATTTTAATAAAAAAAAAACGCTAACTATTCAAGCAGAATGTTATGAAGTTGTAACATTATATATATGTTCATTACATTGCTAAGTTTATATGTTATTCACATTTCTTATTTTATGTATGCCGTATAATTGTTTATTTTTTATTCTCCTCTTCATTTCTCTATTTACATTTTTTTTCTTTTTAAATGCAGTTTAACCATTGATGACCATTGATTTTGGCACGACAAAAAAAAAGCACAAAAAAGGGTTATTAAACACTCTTCATTAAAACTGATTTAATACATGCACTAAAATCACAAAATAAACGATTAAGCGATTAGTGTTTTGGTCAGTTTTTTATTTATTTATTTATTTTCAGATTCCAGTTTGATAGTTTGTTGTCTAATGCAATGTGTTGAAATACTTTTGAAGATTTCTCTTCTATCTTTTAAATTGATATTAATATGGTGCCTTTATTGCTCTCCTAGTACTACAAGAGATAGCCTGTTTGCTTTTGCTTTGTAGTTTGAAGTGTTCTTGATGACGCTGAACTGTTTTCAGCTTGAAAAGCCGGTGCAGTGTAGTACGCTGCGGGGGGCCAAGCTTCACGGTGTGTGGTGATGTTCTGGATGAGGGGCAGAGAAGTAGCTCTTCACTAGAGGCTGCTGGGACACCGGCCCGCTAACAGCTCTGCCTAATGAATGCTGTCCGCCTGTAGCCAATTTCCCAGCTCAGCTCTGTGTGCTTCTGTGCAAGTGTGTGGTCCATGCTGCTTTGGCTCCGAAATGTGGCACGAAAAATTTGCCAAGCCGTGCCATCCGAGGAGGTTTGAGAAGAACCAGAAGCCTGCGTCTCTGGTGTCCAGCTGGCTCTGCGGTTTCTTCATCCCTTTTTGTTTTTGCCTCCGACCCCGCAAGCGGACAATTTGGTATTGTTTTGGTTAAAAATATGAAACCGTGCCAGAACAGCTCAAGATTAAATCCGGCATAATACTCGTCTAGACATGGGGAGCTGCTGGAGATCATGTGTGAGAACTGTCAAACTCCTACTGTTGAGAAAAGCCCTTCTGATACTCACCCACACGCTGCACATGTGCCGTTATAACAGCTGACTGACACGTCAAGAGAGCGGAAGAAGTTCTCCTCAATCTTACTAAAGCAGCTCCGGAAGCAGAAGCTGGTGTCTCTGGATATAACATCTTTGATTGATTTCAGCAGAAATCACTGAAACTGCACTGAAAGCTCAAAATCCAAGCCATATCCTCACATTTATGAGTTTGTTTACACTGATGCAAGTTTGTTCGTTATAAAATATCAAGCATCTGCAGTGTTGATGGAGAACCCCCCCCACCATAATACCATAATATTGTCAAATATTATTACAACAAATTTCTTAAATAGAATGGGACTGACCCAGACATTGTTCAGATTAGAACGAGAAAGCTTGTTAGTATGCCGTCATGTTGATGAAAGAGTTCTAGAAAATTCTGCTTGGGGGTGGAAAGATCTTTTCCACAGAGGGATTTCTTGTAGTTTTTGTCAGTTCTGCAGGATCTGTTTCTCCTAATTGTGTTCTGTCTTTTATAGCAACGAGAGCGTTTCCTGAGACACAGTGACACAGGACCCATCCGTCCCTTCGACTGGTCGACACCAGTCCAAGCGCTGCCTTCTGTGACTCCGTGCAGTCAGACCGGATCGACAAACAGCACACGACCACGAGCTTGGAGTGTCCGAACCTTCCAGGATCTCCTTCCTCCTCTTCCTCAACTGCATAAGAAATGGTGCAGCTGGAACTCTACCAGCCCATTCACCAAGCTGGTGGACAGTGTGAGTATTGATGCAGAAAGCACTTTTATCACACAAAAATACGATTGAAAGTTCATTAGTGAAATATTGATGCTATTGATCAAGTATTGATGGTAAGATTGATAACCTATCATTCGGACTCCTATCGATGTCGTCTTTTCTTTAGCACTCTTATTTCATTCATACAGAAGCACAGGTGGGGGAAAAATGGTACAGGTGTTTTTTGCACACACAAACACCATGATATGCTAATGGTGTTTTTGTTGTTTTTTAACAATCAAAATACTGCAGTTTGAGAACGAAATGAAAAAAACATGATTTTTGAAAAAGCGGAGTTATCTGTTTTTGCAAATGCACTCTTCATATATAAATATTAATTATAGCAACATACTGTCTTTAAACCTAAAATGGAAACCTAATGAAACTCAGACATTAAAGAAGGTTTTAGTCTTTCACTTATCACGTCCTGTGCATATTACAAAATTCACCAGACTTGTGTTTGGCTTCCTATTCCTGTTTTTTGGATTTAGTACTGACGAAAAAAAAAAGTTGTTTTGTTTGTTGAATTGTGACACTGTGCACTCAGGGACTCCCTAGCACAGCTACAGACTGTGGAAGGGGAAAGGTCCTATCTGATGCCCCTCTTCACAGTCCCGCCGCCAGCTGTCAGTCAGACTCCTTCACGAGTAACGCCTCTTACCCCTTGACTCATCCCGCCCAGCGCCAGCGCCGCCTCAACTCCACTAGCAACCTCAGACGCTCACGCTTCAACGCTCCCTGCTTCGGCCTGCTCTCCGGCACATCCGAGTCCTCCAAAGCACAAGCCAACGGAATCACAGCCCCAAACCTTCTCTCCGACACCAGCGGTGCCCCGGCCGGCCAGCTACAGGTCAAAGGTCAAATATCATCAAGCGTTGAGGAAGACCACATCACTGTACCAGTGTTTGCCATCTCAGAAGAGGAAGACCGACAGCCTCTAGTGTCAGCAGAGCATCCCGAGAAGCCTTTGCGGATGAACGGACAGATGCTCGAAGGCACAAAGATGCCGCTTCTGTCACAAAGCCAAGCTCCCAGCATGCCACCGAGCTCTTTAGCGAGGGCGGGCCTTGGTGGTGCAATGGAGACCCACAGCCCTTCAGCTCTCTCTTGTTAACAGTGACTCCAGAAACAAAGTGTGCCAGTGCCATGAAGTTTGCATATGATGGTCACGTGACCAAATCAGGTGGTCTCAACAGGACTGAAAACGCAGCTTATGAGCTGCTGTCCCAATATCAAATGGGTTTGTAATGAATATGGGCAAGAATGAAAAAATGAAAGCACTTATTGTTTTTTGTGTTCCTGTATCTGCACATTTAATTTGCTAAGTATAAAAGCACCATCTAACAGTGTATTTGCTTACCTGTAATTGTATGTATATGATAAACGTTTAACCAAGATCACGTAATGTTTCTACTCACTTCTTAAAGTTTAGAGTTGTAGATTGTTATTTTCATTTATGAAATTCCATGCATCTGCTCTGTGAACAATACAGCTTGTTCTAATCCTCTTGCAAGCTGTAGAAGACCAATTAGCTGGTCTGGTAAAAAGCGGCTTGGCATCTCGATTGACTTCCACGTTTTTTGTTTTTTTTTGTAATTCACTGTGGGTCCAATACACATTTTGTACTGTTCAAAAAAGTTAGTAAAAAAAATATACAAATGGAAATGGCATATTGTTATTTCTCAAGGGACATAACCGCTGAAAATATAATTTTGAAAGTATTTTTTTAAATTGAGGTACTGTTTTTGATTATTTCACATACTATGTGCCTTGTGGCCATCATCTTTGCTGCTGCTAAATATGCACTGATGCAATACCTGAAATTGTGTATACAATCATATTTTTATAACGTGTGCAAGTTCATAATTGTTTTCCTTATATGGCGTTTTCCTGAGTGCAGTAATATTGTCAACTGTACTGATTTTGATGGATTATAAAGGGAACCGATCACCGTACAGACCTTTAAAAATGCAGTAACTAACATATTTTATGCAAATAAAACATTGTATAGTGATGATGTGTGGTGCATGATTATGTACAACCGTTCCAGAATATGAAACAGAGTCACATATAATTGAATGTCTTTTATTATTAGTGCAGTAAATTAAACAAGGTTTTAGTCTCAGATTTATTTCTAGGCATTCAAAACATGAGGCACAGCAAGCGCTAATTCAACTATAGAATGTTAACAGTGCTACTATAGGAGCGTCCCAATAGTTACTCAAAAACCTGACGAGGCGAAAACATTTTCTTCTCCATGTGAAGCCCCAGCTTAAACTTTGATGAGGTAGAATTAAACGCCCCCTTTTCTGAAAGAAAGAAAAAAAAAACATCCAAGCCAAGCAAGTAAATATTTGCGGAGTACATCTCCCTTTCAGTAAATGCAAAGCAGCCTCCAAAGCGTCTCTAACGCTCGGGACCGTTCCTGAATAAATCCCTCAACCCTTCCCGCAGAGACCCGATTCAAGATATTTAACTAACCTAAAATCATCTAACCTAAAGTTTATGCAAGAGCCTGTATGTGGTTTCAACGGAAGGTTTATCAGTCTATTAAACATACACAATGTTTAACAGAAACCCACATACCTTGATTCTTTCGATTTTGCATGCCATTTATCATCTGATAAAATTTGGGGATAGCTGCATCTAACAAATGCATCAATGGAGAAACTAAAACACAGAAAAAAAAGCATTCATTTGCAACAAGCACAAACCCTATTTTGATACAAACTATCAAAGTAACGGCAGGATAACGTCTGTTATCCTGTAAAACCACAACTTCACATTCACTAATGAAGTGTAGCAAATGTGGCCGTTTGTCAGGTGCTATTAGGTCAATGTGAGAGGCTTTAGAGTGCTGAGCCCTTCTGTCCACCTTCATTAAAGCTCAGTTGAGGCTGGTGAGGGATGTAGAGGATTGAACACTACAGTTGCAGGAAGTCTAATCTGAGCCTCTGAAGAATGCTGTGGTGGGAGAAACAACAGACCCCAAAAACAAGGCCAAAAAAAAGCAAACATTTGCGACAATGCTTTATGTTCAATCTAACAGTAACGTAAACGTTCCCTGCAGGACTTTTGGAAATATTTACAAAACATCACAATGAACAGAAACAGCATGCACCTACTTTCCAATATCTGAAAGAGTTACAAATATATATTTTTTTTATGCAAAAAAAAAAAAATCGTAGGGTAAAATGTTTTTAACTTTAGGGATTTTGATTTTAAACACTGCCCGTGGTAACCGTTTCATGGATCACATTGGCTTCCTCAGTACATTAAAACTTCATTTATAAAAGAAAAAGTAATTGGCTAAAACCAATGTGGTTTACCAAGTTAAACAAGAATCAGCTGAGTGTTCAAAAAAAAAAAAGAGAGATGGGAATAAGAAGAAAAACATACAACTCTAGCCTAGTCA
Source organism: Enteromius treurensis (assembly GCA_032275025.1). Classification (NCBI taxonomy): domain Eukaryota; kingdom Metazoa; phylum Chordata; class Actinopteri; order Cypriniformes; family Cyprinidae; genus Enteromius; species Enteromius treurensis. Next base: position 3,446,558 of record JAUCMU010000097.1, on the reverse strand, counting down.
GAAAATATTTAAACCGCTATTATATGGCCATACCATCTACCTATAATAAATCACCAATCCTACAAGTGAAAGAAAAACTCTTCATTACATAGGAAAACGCTAGGAAAAGCATCATCCAGTGCTAAAAACTGGCCTTGTTTGCAAAAGCAAGAACTCCATTATCATGACGAGATGTGCGAAAGCATCTAAGCCTTTATTATAAATCAGATTTTCTGTGATTATCCCCTGCAGTGCGATATAACCCATAGTCTCATATGCCTTCAGAACTGGCTTGCAAGTGAGTGTCTTCACATGACTTACAGTACTGCCCAAATAATGAAGGACAAAATGCAAATGCTGAACACCTGATGTGGGAAAGTTTAGTGCACTGGATTGGAGTCACATGATCATCCCTTTTTATAACACACATTTCAACATTCTCAGTAGCATTTAAATGTCTCGAGCAGTTAATAATAACAACAATAATAGTGACAGAACGTTACTTTTCACTGAAATAGTATTACAAATGGAAGTAGTATGTGACATATGCAAAGATAGAGCACTCATAGGCACCATAGGTTTGTTTTATATTTTCAATATTGTATAAGGTTCAAGCTAAAGAGCTTTTTGCATGGAATCATCTTGATTGCCGGCGTTGTCTCGTATTACAATAAGCAGAGATGCAGCATTAAAAAGCATGTCGATAGCATAGTGGAAAGAAGTGTGCGTGCTGAAAGTGTGACGGTCGGTCCATCACGATAAACACGCAGTGCAGATCCAGATCAGACGTTTCCATGCGCTGACACCATACCTCAAGGATGATTGATTTAGCATCATCTGATTGACTTTGCATATGTAAAGAGGGGGCCATCTAGAGGAGTACACAGAGGTATAACACGTGTCCACGGCAGATCAGTGGCCCTCCCAAACCACCAAACCAAGACATGCTCCTCCAGCTTTAGTTCTTAAAGCGTGTCTGCTCACACACGTGGTTGAATTTCCTGACAGAGGAGAAAATATGATGGCAGATTAAGATTCATCGTCTGAATTATTGAGCATGATTCTGATCATTACCCAGAGTTTCTGCCAGTTTTATAATGTAAATTCAGGCCCTTTTTAAGACCAAGTAAAGAAAATGGAAAGGAATGATCAGATCACAATCCATTAATAAGGTCTCGCAACAGAGCAACACTTGTTTTCATTCCTGTATCATGTTTTCAACTTGATGCGTTTAATTTGCAGCTCAGAAAAATATATTATGAATTAAATATATGTATTGGAAATGTTCTTTATAAGACCTACAGAGCCCCTGACTAACTGAACTTTTGCATCAATGTCCTAACAAAAAGACTGACACTACACACACGCTCATCAGCTGCCCTCTCCTGGTGGACATAAGTATGACGTGCTGTACAGGATGTGCACATAAGGATAGATGCATGTGTAATGCTTTGGCAGAACAGTGCATAAACAGAATCACAAGTACTTCAGATTTGAAGGAGGGACTATAAAAATGTAAAAATTACTTGCACGCGTTGCTGACTTACAAAGCATGGTGCGCTTTCACTTGAGTCCGACAGTTGCGTCCCCAGTAACAGTTCGGTCTGGCAGTCACAGAATCTGTGTGGAAGAGAGAAAATAAAAAAAAACCTTTACTGCATGCATAAACACACTTTTAACATTTCAATTCAATCTGTAGCTTTATATATTTGGTCTGATGTCTACCTGCTGCAGAGGGGAATTAAATAAATACTGTCCTGTGCAACTTTGTGGTACTTTACTGCATGCCAGTCTTACCTGGCAGATCTGATGAGGGAATATGCTCTCTGTATTTATATGCGAGCTCTCTGAAAGTGCGAAGTCCACAGCAGTAGCAGAGGAAAGAGTTGGCAGTGATTCTGTAATCTGAAACACATGCACATACGAACGACTTGAATAGTCGTTTCAATGCAGTAGAACTAGATAACTGATGCATGGACATTCTGATTCATGATCACAGAGATGAGTGACAGCCAAAGGTCCAATCTGCTGGTATACATCATTTTATATAATGCAACTTGTAGCCACGTGTTAGAAAATGAGGCTTTTTCTCTGAACGTATAAGTATCTGTGATGTGAAAATGAGCACCTCTCTTCCATAGAAATGTGCGTAATGTGATATGAAGTATCCCGTAAAATATTTAGAAATATTGTGATTTTCTTCTCTTATAGTAACCACCCTTAATTCAACCTGTGCCTTTTTAAAATGACCAAAAAGCAGTTACCAGAGAGCTGGTACAGGCCCTGCTGTACGGCCTGAAGCGCTTCCTGCAGCATGTGCCTCCAGCTCATTCCTCGGGAAGTCAAATAATTCTGCCACAAAAACAGCAGAAATGAACGAAGCTTAGAGAGCTGGGTTTCCAAGTGAAAATGAAGCAAATGCATTTATAGTTTAGTTTAAGATATGAAAAGTAACCATGGCTAATACAATTATTCTTATGTATTTTTTTTTTTAAGTGTATTAACACAATACTGTAGTTTTAGATCAGGGCTGTCCAAACTCGGTCCTGGAGGGACAGTGCCCTTCAACTTGCCTAAACATACTTCCATGGACGTTTCTAGTATACCTATTAAGAGCTTGAGCAGGACCGAGTTTGGACAGCCCTGCTTCACATAATCAGATTAAGTCTATTATTTTAATGCATCTATTGACAACCTGTGTCAATGTAATATTTTTCCCCCCAATTTATCATCAGTCAGGCAAAAAATGTGATATCACATCGTTTAGAAAAGTAATAGCAGTTTTCCTTAACTCTTATTAACATCATTTGAATTTTAAAATAATTCAAGTTATAATCCACACAGTGTTTTTATCATCAACAGAATTTTTTTTTTAAATTATTTAGTTAATTTAAATTAAAGTGAAGTTAAAAAAAATAAATTAAATATTACATTAAAAAAAGAAAACCAATGCAAAATAATGCATTAAGTTAAAATAAATGTAATGTGGTGAAACGTTAAAATACTAAAATAATTAAAATTTAAGAAAAAAAAAGTATATATATTAAAATTAAAATAAAAAACTGAAAATAAATGATAATTCAAAACATAATACGAATACTAAAACAGCACTGATCCCAAAGCATCAGCAAACAAACTGTACACACCTGAAGGACTTCAGACTCAAACTGATTGCCATTAAAAACTCCATCCAGACATTTATCATTAAGGTTAAGTTCTGTGAGGAGAAACAACCATGATCGTTATTATAAGGTAAAATATTATAAATTGTTGTACAGTAATCTGAAGCGCTCAGAAACCTACCGCTGAAGCGCGCTAGGCAACCGTGGCAGCCGATCCGCTGACAGCCCCAGTACACATGACAGTACACTTTCTGGCACACCATACCTGCTCACAGGAACAGACAACAAACTATCAGGTGACTGCAGGAGGCAGGAGAGCACTGCCAGACGGGTGTCAGGATCACTCACAGTGCTGCGGAGACACCTGAGGGGGAAGGTGCTCGAAGCGGCGGTCAGGCATGGGCTGCAGGCAGCAGGAGCAGATGAGGTGACTGCCCTGAGGAGGACACCTGAACTCCTGAGGAGCTGCAGCAGGAACATCAAGAAGTGCATGGATGTGTCTGTTAGTGTGTGAGCGTTTTGTCTAGACCAGAGGTGTTAAAGATATTAGCAACTTTTACTTTACACTTTTTAAATGAGTATCCATACTCTTAACGCCACTGCAGAAGTAACAGAAGTTTTTTCCAATCAATACTAGAACATAGATCCTTGCCTCTACCCGTTTTCCCAAGCTTCTCCACAACATCATGCCTTTTTACTGGCATGTCTGTTTTTATTATAATTCAAATAAAAATAAAAATAAGATACTCCAAGTGATACTGAAGTTGCTTTGGAGTTGGTGTCTTGTAGTGGAGTAATTTTCACTTAAGGTATCTCAAGTATGGTTTCAGGTACTGAAGTGTGAGCATAAATAACCTGGGGAGGTGTCAGAAGACGTGGAGGGGCCATCTCCAGGCCCTTTAGCCGGCCCTTCAGTTTGAGCGGGCTCACAGATCCACAGGGCAGAGTTGAGCTCCTTCCGATAGCCTGGACACTGCCGACACATCATATAGGGCTGACTGAGAACAAACACGTTAGATCAGGCTGTGTTTCACTAATCACTTACATGCTTGATAGAACCTGAATCTAAGATCCAAGAAAATCATAATTTTAGCCATCATTAAATAAGAAAAACGTGTACTTTAAGATAAAAAAAAGCACTATATACAGCAACACTAAACTATAGGTGTCCCGATGACAGAACGGGGCGACAGTAAAGGGGTTAAATGGAAAGGACGCTTTTACCAAATGTTGATTTAATTTAGTTAATACAAGTTAATTAATAAAGAAAATCTATTCATGGCATTTTGGGCAGCATCCTCATTTAGAGCAGAAGCGCCTAAAACTTTTACCAGCGCTGTAGCTTTGCAGGCAGGTTTCTTGAAGCATGTTCTGTTGTCAGGCTTCTTGTGCAACCTCACTGGATTATTATAATTAATGGCAAAATGAATGTTTAAAAACATAAACTGATATTTCCTACTGATACGCTACAGCCAAAGATAGAAATAACTGACTTAAAACCCATTTAGCTGCTGGAAATACTAACTAACAATAACAAAAACACTTGATGGATGACGGTTGCTGACCTCATGTCAGATATGTCGCTGTCATTGTCTGAGAGTTCAAACAGATAGTCTGAACTGCCCTCCTCGTCGGAGAAGGAGCGCTCGACCTTTGGCTGCAGCATGTCCTGAGAGATCTTGTTTCGGGCATCCATGCTGCGCAATTCCTCTTCACTCCGACACTTCTCTACGAACAATAAAAAAAAGGCCACAAATTCTGAAATATCTGTTCAAAAAATTAATAGGTTTTCTTTTAAGCCTGATATTCATCAAAGAATCCTGAAAGTATGTCATGGTTTCCACAAATAATAATAATAAGCAGTGCAACTGTTTTCAGCTTCGACAATAAAAAGCAAAAAAATCAGTGTCATGTAAAACTCAAGACTAGAGTATGATGGCTAAGCTGAACTTTTAGCAGCCGTTAAAGGAAAAAGGGCATTTTAAAATAAATTCAAATAGAAAATGGTTATTTTAAATTGCAATAATTCTGAATAATACTGTTTTACTGTATTATTGATCAAATAAATATATGAAAAAAAATTTGTACCTGACCATCTGACTCATACACAGTCCTTACTCTCATTGAAATCTTGCGCTTAGGCATATTTTTGTTAAGTAACACATCTCTGTACACTCTTGGACACTTATTTTTGTCTCTTTGTCTAGGTATTTGTTTAGAGTTAAAGATAGATTTGAAACTCATGTTGTTTAGTTCGTTGACTCAGTTTAAACAGGCCATAGCACAAAGTGATAGCTGTATGTTACAGTACCTGGGTGCTGGAGAAGGTAAGCCTCCACCAGGTTGTTGAGGATGTGGTTTTTACGGATCCTCTCCACAGGACATCGGCAGGTGGGGCAGAGGGAGGAACGCTCCATCCAGCCAGAATAACAGGCAGCGCAAAACGTATGCATGCAGGGCTGGAGACTATACCAGACACACATTAACTATTAAAAAAATGCATATTCAGCCACAACACACCTTTTAAAAATCTTTCTTAAAGGGACAGTTCACACACAAAAAAAAAAAAGAAAATTATGTCATCATTTAGTTTACGGAGTGAACCATCCCTTCAAATGATTTATAATTAATAAGACTCCTGTACTCTCTGTGCATGCTGGACTGACCTGACACAGTCGTGCAGCAAGTCCTGGCAGACGATGCATGTGAGGGATTCTTCCATTTTGTCTGTCGTGGCTCCCTCAGTTTTCTCTTTCCCTGCTGCTCCTCTGACAGAGACCTGAGGAGCTGCTGCAGAAACAGCAGAATCACTGTGAGAAGATCCACATCCATTCAGATCATCTGCAGGACAGACAGACACAGACATAAAGGTTACATTAGGAAGTGTTTATACTGTAGAACAGTTCTGAAACGCAGAACTAAAACCAGATACACAGTACTCTTTAAAAAGATTTCATTATCTAAAAAAAAAAAGGTATTAGACCACATGGGTCCAGATACCAGGTACCAGATTTTCAAAATAATTGTATCTCAATTTAAATCCCAAAATTTCAGATTTCCCAATACCTGAATTAATTACATTTTAATACATTAAAATAGAAAACTGTGAAAATGACTGTTTTACTGTATTTTTAATAAAGAAAAAAAAAATCAGCCTTGGCGAGTAGGAGAGAATTACTCTTAAACCATCAAAGCCGAAATGATAAATTATTTACAACACGTCACATCTATTTATTTGACCAAAACTGTGTCACAGCACCTTTGTCAGTTTTTCTTCTTTTCCTCTGTATTTCCACCTCCGGCTCCGTCTGTTGCCCTCCCTCAGTCCAGCAGGTCCACTTCAGGCGAGTGTGATTCATGACCGGCTCTCCAGGACTGCTTGCTGGTGCCGTCATCTCTGATTCTCCTTTACAGACAACCGAAGAACTCACTGGGTTCTTCTTTGCAGACACATCTGCTGAATGGTACATACAGGAATATAAAACTCTTAGTATTTTTAATGCATTAGCATGTCACCGCTGTGAAGGGTTGCACAACTCAAAAGTAATAACTATAAAGATAATGATAACTACACAGCATTCACAGAAACTCATGATAAATTGGAATAAACTCAATGCATAGATCAACAGAAGTGCAGAGAGCCAGTGCATTTACACGTACATACTAGTTATTTTCTTGCATGAAAGAGTGCATGCTGTGTGGATGCTAATTACCAGAGCAGCTAGATAAGGGCATGTTGTAGAAGTGGAAGGAAGAGCTGGAGGTAGATGGCTGAGGATCATGCCCAGACTGAGGTAGAGACTTCACAATAACAGGCTCTACTGGCACTGGTTCACTCGCTGTTTCCGTCAGATCTGAATCTTCTTCTCTTCCAGCATCTGTGGAGATCCCAAAGAGAAGACTCAAACTTTCAGAAACGGTCAAAAATGGCACGAGGATGAAATTAGGATTTCAAGTCGACATGATCTGACCTACTTTACCTTTTTAATGTAATTGGGAGAAATATATCTGTGCACGTTCTTTTAAAGGAGAAAAAGCATTTGTTCTATAATTTCTATTCAAAATGCAGTTGCATGATCTTTCACTGAAACCGCTGTCTTTTTCTGCTTAAACCACCAACTGCAAAAAATGCTTTTCTTGTTTAGATTCTTTGTCTTGAAAAAAAATTCATAAATCAAGATTTCTAGAGAAAACATTATTGCCTTAAACAAGTCAAAATAAGGCGAGTTTTTACTTAGAACAAGCAAAATAATCTGCAAACAAAACAATAAAAACAAAATTACTTTGCTTGATTCTAGGTGAAGCTCATTTCATTTGGACATGTTTTCAGAAAATAAGACAATTTTTACTAGAAAATCTAGAAACAAGACAATAAATCGAAGTAAGAAAAGCCTTTTTTGCAGTGTAACAGGAGAACATCTGTACGAAACATCATATATTCAGAATGTATTTACCTTCAGTGTCCTGTGAGGCAGTTTCCTGTGGCCCGATGGTCTGATAAACATAAGCAATGTCTGCAAAAACAAAAATAGATGAGTGATGTCATCGGTTTGGATGCAACTCTACAATTATTACTCTATTTTTATCAAAATAAAAAAATGTAAATGTGAAAACTTGCTTTGCTCTGGCTCATTCTTCCTGTACACAAAGTGAATGACATCACCATTCTGCAGTAAGTGCATCTGTTTCTTCACCACTTTGGACATGTTGATCACTGTTCCATTGGTGCTGACCGAGACAAACAGATCATCATCAAGCAAAGATTATATTTCTTTGAATGAGTGCTATTCAGAGGCCTAACATTTGTGATCCCGGAGCACAAAGCCAGTCTTAAATAGCACAGGTACATTTGTAGAAATAGCCAACAATATGGGTCCAGATACCAGGTACCAGATTTTCAAAATAATTGTATCTCAGCCAAATACTGCCCTAAAAAACCACACATATCAATTGAAAGCTTGTTTATTCAGCTTTCAGATGATGCATACGGTAGATCTCAATTTTAAAATATTGACCCTTATGGTTTTGTGGTCCAGGGTCACATTTGTTTGTTTTTTGTGCATGATCCAGGTAGAACCGATCAACCTATTTATTAGCTACTTCTTCCAGAGACAAAATAATGTGCCAATACAGTAGTTTAAGCCTTGTTAAAAATAGCAAAGAGAAAGTTGTTCAAGAAAGGATAACAACACATATCAACTGTCTAGCAGATATTCACTTAATTAGCTGGATGAAGATGTAGAGGAGCCAGCATACATTCAAATACATGAGACACGCGGTCACTACAGACACACATCAACTTCTGGATCTCCATCCACTGACTATTAACCAAATTACAATGAATTATTCACCAAAGCAAAGATTAAACATCATGAGGGAATGGGATGTATATTTGCCGCAGGGCCAAGCACGACTTTAATTGAATTCACTTACTAATGTAATTACAAGTCACTCAGTATAATTTGCAAAAACTTAATAGAACTAAAAAGAATTACCAGCAAGTGCTTCTGCTTAGGTGCATCTGTTCGCGAAACAGTTAACTATAGCATTATACATCAGCCTTTGAAAATAACATTAGTTCACTCATCTCTCTTTCATGCTGTCATCAACGCATGGTGAAATCGTGAAACATATTTTAATTTCTTATAAGGGTCAAAGACAAGACATCATTTTGGTGCCCACATCCAATTTACTAAATACTTTTTTATTAACTATATTTTTTCATATTTTAAATATTTATTTATACGAATAAATATTTACTATTATTCGATTTATGTATATGCTAATATATTATAGGCCTAGCTTTTACTAATACTTTATATACTAATAAACTATGCATACAAAAAGAGGGAAAGTGCATGCAAAGAAAGACAAAAAACATGATGGCATTGGCATGCAATTATTCAAATATTTGCGTCAGCCTACGTCTCACCAGAAGGACCTCAAGACGTCCGACAGCTGATCTTACCTCATGTCCTCCAGCCACACCTGTCCTGAGTTCTGATCTTGGGTGATTATGCAATGATTTCCTGAGACCAGTTTATTAGCCGGAAATGAGAGGTCACAATCTATAAAAGAAAAAAACGTCAGTGAGGTTATGATATCTAATAAATTAGATAAATAATCTAATTATAGGACTTTTAATATTAACAGTGAGATTTCAATCAATACTGTAATTATTATTAATAATATAAAAATATATAGTAGTAGTATAAGGCATTCAATCAAGCATTAAATGATAAATATATACTTTGCAATATAAGCTGCAAAAGTGTAGATAAATGTGAATATTTAATATCCCTTTAAAGTGTGACATTACTTAAGTAAAATTGGTTGTAAATGCATTTTTTCATGTCCACTTTAATAAAGCACATTCCTCTTTTCACCAAGCACCTTTTCTCTTCTCGACCTGGCCCATTATTTCTCGCCTCAACACATTAGGAATGTAAGTCTTAAACTAAGTACTGAATAGTGATGTGATGTGAAGTTAAAAATGACATTATTAAAGTAATGAAGTGCATCAGTTCTACTAATAACCTGTGTGCAATTTTACTGTGAACCAAACAGACACACGGATTAATATTAATTAAAGCGGTCTTCAAAAACCAGACAGACACAGACAGAGTCAAAGGGATACAACCTTTCCCTGCACACCACCACAACACAAAAAAACTACTTAATATTCCAAGAGCATGTCTTCAATAGACGCCTTTGTCATTATTGGGGTGGGGGTTCGTTTGCTGAACTAAAGAGAGTATTGTGAAAGGCATGGGCTCCCTCAATACTTGCAGACACTGCTTGAGACTGATTATCTTCTTGAGGGTTAAAAAAAAAAAGAGGGAAAAAAAAGAGGGAAATAAATGAAGAAGCCCTTTTAAAATGAAACAGGACGATGCTCAGCTCACCTTTTTTTCTCCCCACCGTGCATTCTGTATTCATGAGTAATATCTCTGAACCCGGAGATGCGTTGACTTTCACCAGTTTTCCCCAGGCCTGTCCGCCGCCCTGATGTGCCATCTTCTCCTCTTCTTTATTTTACCTGTCGGACAGCAACAGATGCGTGAGGAAAAGAAACACTAAAGGCAAATAAATGCAAATGCTTTTGATTATAGTTAAATAAAGTTGATAATGTAGCGTGAAACATAGCATGCTTGTGTTTGAAGCATCACCCAAGACGAGTTAGAAATGGGCTACAGGGGTGAAATAATACATGAACGCCAATCTCAAGTGACGTTAGTTAGAAAGAAGCTGCGCTGATTGTTTGAAGTCTATGTCAGAAATGTGTTATCATGTTAAAATAAAGCAGTCTCATCTGAATAAGCAGATGTTTATAAGCGTTACTAATATCAGTGACATGCAGTACGTACTTTTACTTTCTATGTGTGAAGAGTTTATCTGCAAAAACAGATGGGCCTAACACCAATCTTTCAAAATCATTCTTTTTATTAGGTTATATTCTGAAGATTTTTAACTTGATCAAAATAACCCAACAGTAAGTTAGCTTGATTGAGGTCAGTAGGAATGCACAAAACATGATTTTACATAACCATGAACTGTTTTTTTGCGAATTATATGTGTTTCCAGGCGGTTTTGAATTACTATGTTTATTATTAGAATACGGGTGGGGTGCTACATTTGATTATCATAATTCATTTATAGTGAAGTAGGGTGTAAACAAAGCTCTTTTTACCTGAAATTAGTTTAGATGAGTTGCATTTAGATATGTTACAAGGAAGTTTGAGATACATAGGGCAGGGTGCTACACTAACTTAACGTTAAGTTACTTCATAAACATTATTTTCAGCTAAGTTAAGTTATTCGAACACAACGCAGAAGTGCTAACGTTAACCAGCTAACTCAAGCCGCAAACGAGTTCTGGCTAAAGCTAAAATCACTAGAGTGTATTAAATCCTATTCCAAGTCTTTCGTTTCTTTAAGTGACTGCTTTCAGGTCGAGTTTTGTTCTGGGAAGCTAAACCTCGTAATGTTTACGTTCCGCGAAGGGCTGCTAACTCCGAGTCGCTAGCCCACAGTCGCATCTCAAACAGTTCAAAATAACCAAACTCTTTCTTTAATGCGTTTAAAGTACTAACCTAGCCAACGTCGGAAAGTATCCGGAGCATTAGCGTATGTTGACTTGAATCCTCTGCGTGCTTTCGTTTTTATTTTCTTGAGCACTTCCTGCCTGCAGTGGCATTTTCAGGCATCAGCTGATGGAGGAGGAGTGGGAGAGAGAGAGAGGGAGAGAGAAAGAGAGAGAGAGAGAGAGAGAGAGAGAGAGAGAGAGAGAGAGAGAGAGAGAGCAGGCGGTCACCGATGCTTCTGTCTGGCTCGTGTGAAAGCCCTGAACAAAAACCTGTCTGGACGGATGTCTAGACAAGAGATGGTTACACTTTTAGAGCTAGACATCACTGGTCAAAAAGTATGGACTGTTGTGAATGGGTGATTTTTTTAAGCATAAATTGATTCATGTAATATTAATTTGGAATTAAACGCTAGTGAAGATAGTTGTATTTGTATAACACATCATACTTTTAAAGCAGGTTTACAAAGGCTGATGATTTAATCTTTAAGATTTTAAAAACTATCTCAGACTGAAAATGTCAAACTTAAAACTTAAACTGTTTTAACTTTTCAAACTTTTTCAGACTTTCTGATCACGCTTTCTCAGGCCAACTTGAAGTTTGTCTCAACAAACTTTTTACCTAGTTATTTTTACAGTTTTTCTCAGTCGCTTTGGTGCATTTCTCACAGCAGTATTTACATTTGCACATCAGTCAATGCATTTCTCAAAACAATTATTCATTTGTGCACATCATACAGTAGTAACAGTTTCTCATTCCTTCCAACAAACTGCAAATGCTTTTGGACATGCATCAATTACTTTCATACAACACTCTGCTGTTTTATAACATTATCATTTGCTTATGTCATGTCAGTCAAAATGAACTAAACTTGTGACTGCTGAATAGGCATTCCATATAAAACTAATAGTCCTCGTTTCATTGCTTGAGTCATTACATACAAAAATGTTGAACTAGTTGTCAAAA
>JAUCMU010000097.1:3400850-3434307 GCA_032275025.1 Enteromius treurensis | reverse complement strand
GCTGTGGGGAGAGGTGCATTCTGGGGAATGAAGTCCGGGCATGAAAACAGTCACAAAACACACAGAGTTAGCTGTGCCCTGGAGTGCCCTCCAGTGGCCTGAGCTGGCAACTCCAGCTGATCATGACAGGAAGGTGGACCTTAGAACAATTTTACTAACAGGCCTTTTTGAACTATCAATCAGACAACAGAAGGCATGCAGTAGAGTGTGTGTTTTGATCATGACAATAATTTTGACATTTAGAGATTGTGTGTCAGACATGATTCAGAAAGATTCATAGGGTTAATTTTTTGCGCATTTCTTGAATATTAATATGTTTGACCAAGTCCTCTGATTTCAAAAGTAACACCATACAGTAAAATGTGAAATGTGTTAAATGACTAATGTGATTGTGACTCCAGCACATACAGTATGTGACCAGTGTTCATGTGCTTGTCTGGCAGGTGTGTTCATTACGAAGGGAGATGTTGGAGTTGGCACCATTGTTGGGTCGGCTGTCTTCAACATACTGGTCATCATTGGAGTGTGTGGGATCTTTGCTGGTCAGGTACACATTATCTGTCTGTCTGTCCGTCCATCCATCTGTCCATCCATTTGTCTTTCTGTCTGTTTGCCTGTCCATTCTTCCCTCTGTCCATCCATCTGTCTATCTGTCAGTCCGTCTGTCTCTCTGTCCATTTATCCATCCATCTGTCTGTCTGTCCATCTGTTCGACTGTCCATTCGTCTGTCCAATCATCTGTCCGTCCGTCTTTCTGTCTGTCTGTTTGTCTGTCCATCCATCTGTCTGTCAGTCTGTCCGTTTATCTGTCATTCTGTTTGTCAGCCCATCCATCCATCTGTCTCTCTTTCTGTCTGTCTCTCTGTCCATCTGTCTGTCTTTCTTTCTTTCTGTCCGTCTTTCTGTCTGTCTATGTGTGTGCGTATGTGTGTGACTATCTATCTATTTATGAAGTGTTAGTTTAGCCATTCTTCATTGGAATCACATTAAACATACATATTACTTTAGTCTATTGTGTGTTTTGTCATTTCTGCTCTAGACGGTGGCTGTGACCTGGTGGCCTCTGTTCAGAGACTCGCTGTACTACATCTTTTCAGTGCTGGCCTTGATTTTGGTGAGTGTATGTATAACTGTACATTTGAAAAAGGACAAGAGAGACAGAAGTAGTAAAATGTGGCCTCTCCTCTGTTTTGTTAAGGTGTGAACATGGCATCTATAATGATTGCTACAGTAGTACTAGTTTGTAGCTTCTGGTCGCTTAACCCTTTCATTTTCTGATTTTCTCCAGGTTATCTATGATGAAAGAGTTGTATGGTGAGTCTCATAACTACAACCATATCCACATGTTTAAGCAGATGAGAAACATTGCATTGTGTTTGCAGAGGTAGTGCAATTATCTAGAAGCATTAGGAAGGTAATATCTGTAACGGATGCTCAGAGACATTCGGATCCATTTGCAAAGCTTTAATAAATACTCCAGTAATACAAAGAGTACAATCCACGGCGAAATCCAACAGAGCAGTCACAAGGCAGGCAAATGTCAACAGGGCAGGCAGGCAGGAAGAATCATAAACGAGACTAACAGTCACGAGTCATACACAAAAGGGCAAACACAGGAGAAAACGCTCAGAATTATGTCCATGGGAACGATAAGACTTCGCAAACAAGTTCAGAAAGTCCGTGCCTTATAAAGGCAAGAAATCACTGAGAATATTGACAACACCTGAGGCGGAACTAACCGAGGTATGTGGGCTTAAAAGGTCCAGGTAGGAACTATAATGCGGGGGAAGGTTCCCGCTGCGACCGTTCGGAGAGGGCCACAGAGGCACCGTCTGCGACAAAATCATTGATGGATTGCTTTTTTTGACGAAGAGTCTGCATGAAGCATTAAGGTAATAAAAATGGGTGCTGTTTTTATAATCTTTGTTTCATTATTGCTACAGGTGGGAATCTGTGCTTCTGATCTCAATGTATGGAGTCTACATCCTTATCATGAAGTGAGTATCATGCTGTTCTCCATCACAGATACTGAATAACTGCACAGTGCATTTAGAGAGTCTATTGAAGAGTGCTCTTAAAGTATTCAGGTGCAGGTTGAAGATTTTAGAACATTTCAAGATAGTTCCAAAATACCTTTTAACACACACAGTTCATGTTAGAACACTGTGAAATTTGATAACAGTTTGGTCTTATTGGTCAGTAAAAACCTTGTCAGATAAATAAACTTTTTGAGGCAATCAAGACTTATTTGGCTTATTACTGTAGCTTTAGCAGAGAAACTTCATCACGCCATTCTGAGACAAAAAAGTACAAAGTAAAGACCACTTAGAAAAGCATCTCTGCCAGATTAAGATTACAGCATTACAATAAATGAAAGCATTTTAATAAAAGTAAAATGTTTTAAAGTTCTTCTTTTACACCCTGTGGCTATCGTTTTTAGACTTTCACTGTAAATGCATTATTATTTCCTTATTTTCTTTATTGAACCTGAGAGACAGAAAATTTTAATCAAATTTTTGCAATGGGTTTAAAATTGCTATACTCCTAAGTGAATAAAAACAATTGAGTAATTTTTTTTATTATTATTACAGTTTTTCTCAGTGGCTTACAACAGTATTTGAATTTGCACAACACTTAATGCTTTTCTCAAAGCTATTAGTGCAAACTGCAAAACCTAGCTGATAACCTGCAAAAGCGTGTCACTTGCTCAAAATGGATAGTTCATTGCTCAAAAGCAGGCATTCATGTCAATGAAAGTGTCAGTGTCGTCGAAATGAAAAGTCCTGACACCATTGTTTATGAACAAGATAGCTTTATCATGTTTTCATTATGACAGTTTACTCTGTACATTTTTTACAATGCAAAAAAAGTCCGATTTTGATGACACTTCCTATAAAAGAAAAATGCTCAAGACAGCACTATATACTATTTGCACAGCCATTTGAAAACTACAGTAAAGTTAGACATTACTGTATGTAGCGAGGTATCTGAGAAGAAGACACTGAATATGTATGTTTCACATTCTTACTGCATATGCTCTTTGCGATTCTAATTTACTGTATTCAAAGCATTGTGCAAACCATTCAATCTAGAAGACATTTGCAGGAAAAAAAGATTTAAACTGTTCTCTTTTCAAATTTGCCTGACAGATTTTGACAACTAGTTCAACATTTTTGTATGTAATGACTCAAGCAATGAAACGAGGACTATTAGTTTTATATGGAATGACTATTCAGCAGTCACAAGTTCAGTTCATTTTGACCGACATGACATAAGTAAATGAAATTGTTATAAAACAGCAGAGTGTTGTATGAAAGCAATTGATGCAGGTCCAAAAGCATTTGCAGTTTGTTGGAAGGAATGAGAAACTGCTACTACTGTATGATGTGCACACACGACTAATTGTTTTGAGAAATGCATTGACTGTTGTGCAAATGTGAGTACTGCTGTGAGAAATGCACTGAGAAAAACTGTAAGTTTAATTGAAGAGTTTTCTCTTTGTTTTTATATCTCTATATTTGGGGGGAAATTGTGTTAATTTTAAGTATGTAGAACAAATAATATAATCATTTAATTTAGCACCAACTTATAATTGTCTTATCTATATTATGTATAAAAGGCTATGTAAAAGGGGTCCCTCTCAAATATAAAACACACTTTAAAGCAAACCGAAGGTGGATTTTAGAATGAAAAACAGACATTTTCGTATTATAACAAACACAAGGCATGTGAACACTGATTAGAAAGCTTGCATGAATCGATTAGAAAAGACTTGCTCATCTGCAGAGCATGATAAATTACGTCTAAAAATAAATCTGTGTAGATGACCTGGATGTATTTATGTAACGAGATGAGTTATGTTCAGTCATGTATATTTCACTAGATGAGCGAAGCAACACTGACAAGGCCTTCTCCTCACAGACAGGGTCACAAGAAAAGTGGGGGACACATTAAGACCGGGTTCTTTGAAGAGCAGAAGAAAGAGAGAAAGAGAGTGATTGCTGATAACACGGTCTGGTACTGTGAGAAACTGTCACAGTGTGTGCAAGGTGCAAGACTGTGGTCATTTGCTTTGGCAGCGGTTCTTTGGCCAGCTTTCACTTAGCTTTTCATAGCCTCTCTTAGATTGAATAGAGTGTCTCAGAGGGCTCTAAAGGTGTCGGTGCAGTCTGGCTCTGATAAGCAGTCAGGCAGTTTTATGTCAGAGCCTGTCTGTTCACATTCAGTCCGTGCCAACTCATGGAGCCCTGCAGTTTATCACACAGGGGGAGTTTAACCTGACAGATTCACTCAAGCAGAGCACAGCTTTATTTATGCTTTCTTCTTTTTATTACTTTTGGGTGTGTATGTACACATTCATCATAATTGCTATAATTTGGTGGACAGCTAATATAATTTGAAGACACACTGTATTTGTGTATAGACCATATTTAAAATAGTGATACCATGTTATAAATTATTTTATAAACATCTTCATTTTGCAAAGAAATCTTCAATTATCATGCAGGTGTTATGAGAACTAAATAGAACATCTGTACTTTATCTGTAAAATTAATTAATTATTATTGTTATTATAATTTTTACCCCCCAAATGGCAAAGCTGGTTAAATTAACTATATATATATATATATATATATATATAGAGAGAGAGAGAGAGAGAGAGAGAGAGAGAGAGAGAGATACACTGCATGCTGTATGCACTTAAAATATGATGAAGCTGCAGTTCTACAAATCTTCCAGCAGGGGTAGCTGTTAATCTATGACAGAATTCATCAGGCTACAGCTCCTGAAACATGTTCTATACATTTATGCATATTTACAATATTTTTCATAATTTTAAACAAAAAACATTCAATGCCATTTGTCAAGAAACTGATTACCACATTATTCATAAACCCATGCGTTCACGCTATTAAACGTGGTTTGTATTCGCTGATAGTGCGCGCGAAGGATGCAGCCTAGAGGCACAAATGCCAGGTCAAAATTACATTTTCTCATATTTGTTATATATGGCTATTTCGCAGAAGCAGATTTCTTCTATTACGGCAGATATTTTCCTCCCGCCTGCATCTACGCAGGTCGTTTCTATGGAAAAACTGTTTTTGCATAATCTCATTGGCATTTGTTTGTAAATTGGTGCGCTGGAGCGGCTCTGCGCATGCGCAGAGGAGTCCTCTCGTTTGGTTACTCTCAGCAGATCTCCCTGAATGGTGAAAAGAGCAGAATGAATTCCCAGCATGCTTTATGCTTGTTAGCGCTGGTCTGGTGCAGATTTAGCTGGTTATTTCCTAGGAACACGGTGCTCGCTTGTGTTTTGACCACTTTTTATCTGGTCAGGCCTTCTTAAGCCAGTTTAAATCAGGGAGGGAGTTTTTTCTTCTTCCTATAACTAACCATGCCTCGATTTTGCAGCAGTGGCAGGACTGATTTGTCAGTGAGTCTACATGATCACAGACTAACAAATCCCCCGTGCTTCTCTGACAGTCTCGCCACGACACTGAGAATCAAAGACATGGAGAACTGAGACAGAGCAAAGACGGCCCAAATTCATTTACAAAAGAGTCACCATTCAAAGCCTGCTTGCCCTTCTTTCAAAACCCTTATTAGACTCGGTGAAGGGAGATTACAAGCAAATAAAATTACTTTAATTGTAATATTGGATTTCATAATAGCCTCAGATATGTAATTATGCCCCTCTTAAACTTTTCATTAAAAAACCATTTGGCAACAACAAAGGACATTATGCTGGAGCGTGCTCCATTTGTGATGGCGCACAGCTTGTAGGTATTAGACATATTTCTCTGGGAAAGAAAATAATGAGCAACCCAAATAAAGCACAGAAGGATGAGAAACTGATACCAGGTGAAAGAGCAGCGTTAATTAATGTGAGATTCAGTGCACACGCAGAAGAACACAACAGGAGCAGGGCACAGAGCGCCTGCCATTTTCATGCGTGATGGACATTTTATCTCTCGCAAACAGCCACGGAGTGAACAGATTTATGCCTGTGTGTGTCAAAATGTAATCCATGTTTGATTATTATGGATATTCCATATAAAAGATTCAGAGATTCTGGACGCAGAAGATAATGGAGGCGTGATTTGTATTTATGTTTGTGGTGTCTGAGCCTCGTCGGTCTTGGTATGGGATGGGTGATTATAGCAAAATTGGCCAAGCGGGTCAAAAAAAGGTATCACTATGGAAAATTGTTTTCATGAACAGGATAAAAAATATTTAATAAAAATGTAATTGCAACATTGTATCTCACAACTGGGACTTTTTTCTGTTTTTCTTTCTTTTTTTTTTGTGAAATTGCAAGATATAAGCTCTTTTAAATTGTGATATTTTGGCTATTATGAAATAGAAAGTCTTGTATCGTTGAAACTATTGTGAGGAAAAAAATTCACAATAACCTTTTTTGTATCTGATGGGGGGAAAAAAGTGGAATATATATTCATCTATGTATATATACTGTTAAATGTAAATAATATAATATATAAATAAATATACAATTGGACAAAATATTGCATATACAGCAACAACATAGCAATCTCAATAGGGAAAAATATATTATTTTCCAGTAGAAACATTCTTAAATGAGAATTGATTCTAAATGAGAATAATCAAAAATGCATTAGATAATGTGACCTGTAATAAATCAGATGAAAAAAAACTGATTTTCTCTTATTTCTAACGCAAACCTTTTTGTTTGATTAATGCTACTTACAAGAAATAAAAGCACTTAATTCAAAATACATCAATTATGTATTCATACACATACCTTCATTTGATAATTACATTTGTACATTCTTTTTAAGGACGTTGGGATATTTTCATTGGCAAACAAACCAACAACACAGATTAAGAAAATATATATCTTATCTTTGCATTGTTTGAGGTGGATATTTCCATAGGTACACATTTCCATAAAATCGCTTCTATGGAAACCTTCTTTTTGCATGAACCCATCTGTATTTGTTTATGAGTCGGCCAGCTTCTCCTTTGACCTTTCCACGATGGCTACACCGAGCCCTCAGAAGAAGAAAAGGAGTGTCCGCTGTGTGACTAAAACCAGCAAAGCCCAAAACAAAAGATAAGAAGCATTCTTGGGTGACGCAGTAACCCGTCCTGGAGAGGCTGGGCTCGATAGCAGCACTTGTTGTTTTGATGTGTTAAATAGCCGGTTGTCAACAGAAGCCAAGCGCTGATGGTTGAGCCACTGTGTAATGGCGGGTTTAGGCTGATAGTCGGATGTCCACAGCCAGGAGTGGTTAGCCAGCATATCTAAACGCGGCCGTTATGGGTGGGTTTTACATGCATATGAACAACCTTTGATGGTCTGGTGCCAGGGAGCGATGCGGTGCCTTCTTGTGAAATGCAGCTCTATGGAAATACAAATATTTGAAATTACAAACACTCTCCGGTCAATGCACTTCGCTGACGAGACAGGCGTTTGTGCTGCACAAAGGCTTCTGTTGGTCGTAGCCCTGCAAGCATTACAGAACCTGCCCTTAAGCTATATGACATTAGTGAACAGGGAGAGATAAGATATGGGGATTGTTATGTGTTCATGTGCTGATAACAGATAAGTGAGGTTTTTTTTTCCCCTTTTTCTTTTTTTCAACGCAGGCTGCCAGACAGTATAGGCCAGAGCAGAGCTGGTCTAATGTCTTTTCGACAGGGGAGGAATGCGGAGCTTTTGAGCTCAAGCCAGGCATCTGCAATCATTTAGCCAAGGGTGTGCATGCAGCGCCCTCCCATCTCCCCCTCCAGCAATCATACAGCTCTGAATACTGTACAAAGCCAGCTTAAAAAACACAGGGTCAAGTGCAGGGCAGTTGTCAGATGTTTGTTGTTAGTCATATGTCAGAAGTGAAAGCACACAGATTAAGAGATTTCGCTTTTTTTCTCCCGGACAACTAACAGCACACATTTGCATCACAGGCCAAGGCCATACGCTCCTCCATAGAACCAAATAAGTTTTAGTAGAGTGGTAAAAAAAATGGTTAAGAAAATGTGAGTGGTGCCTGGCCCTGCAATACCATGGTGCTTGCTTACCAGCTCAAGTGTAAGTTTTATTGGTGAAAATCTGGACAACTTAACATTATAGATTGAATACTTACAATTTACACTGCCATTGAAAAGTTTGGGGTCTGTAAAAAAAACCTATATATTGTATAAATTAAATTAAATTAAATCAAATTGATGAAAAGTGACATTTCTAATGTAAAAATGTTTAACTTTCTGATATATATATATATATTTATTTAAATGTTTTGTATAAATTAAGTGTAATTAAATTGATAAAAAATTGCGTTTTTTAATGTAACACAAATTTATGTTTCTAGTAAATGCAAGAATATTTTAACTTTCTCTTCATCAAAGAATAACAATTAAAAAAAATGTCAAATTTGTTTTGAGCCTTGCCATCACAGGAATAAATTACATTTTTAAAATCTTTTTTTTTTTTTAAATTGCAATAATATTTTGCAATATTACCGTATTTCTGAGTGCACATTTTTTGAGCTTGAACCACTAATTAAAAAAAAAGGAAAACTTGAAAGTAAAACACTTCATCTTCTCGTATCGTATTTTTTCATTCAAAAGGAAATCATCTCTAGCACATATACATTTTAAAAACAGGTTTTGTGTTGCTTGGTTACAAAGTGCCATGGACATGAAAGATAAACAGAAATATGAAGTAATACAATAAAACAAAAACAACATTAACTTTTGACCGAAAAAGAAAAATCCTTTGGATCATAATGTGACACCTTAATCCTTAAACAACCTTCTCCATGTGAAGACTGTCTTATGTTCCGTGGCCAGACAGGCATCTGTGTATTTCTGAAAATCAGACGTGGGTCAATGTTTATAGATTTCACATGTTGCTTGGAAGAATAAATCAAAGTTTTACCGTTTGATGTGAGAAGTCTGGAAATCTTCAGTGCACATCAGGGAGGCTTATTCCTGAAGAAAGCTATCCATCCCTATTAATTATAAATGAATTGGACATCTACTATAATGTAATATATGTTGCTTGCACAAATGTTGTTTAGTTGGAATACGCAGCTATTTTTCAAGCAGTCAATGGAGCAAGATGCTTTTTGCCTGTGAGAGTAACAGCATCTACCATTAGGGGCTAACAGGGCCGTGCTAAACAGTCAAACCTTAACATCTTGGTGCAGACAAATAAAAAAAAACCCTGACATTATGTTTGAAGAAATTGAAAAGTCAGTGTGTGAGAAAGCTTTTCTTCTACTGCAGAGTAGATTGTAGGTCGTCTGAATATCACGCCAGCTTCTCTCCACTATAACCTCCATCACTGCCAGATGAACCCAGCTGCATAAATTCTCATTGGCTTTACGGTTTGTATACACAATGATGCCTGTGTATGTGAGTGTGAGGAGACAGGCAGCGAGCTTTCACTGAGGCATGAAGAAAGAGGAAAAAAATCATTTCAAAAATGAATGAAAGTGGAAAAATGATTTAGCTGCTGGGGCTCAGTTGGTCTGTCTGGAATTCTCTCTCTCTCTCTCTTTTCCCCATTCTCCGTCTCTTCCCGACTTCTTTACGTCTTCACACTGACGCTCTCACATTTTATCCCTGTACGTCATCATATGTCAGTGGCTTGCTTGTTTTTAGAATGAACGATCATTTGTTTCCATTCCTAAGTCCCTGTTTGCAGTGGATGTGTTTCTTTCCAGAAGCGCTCGGAGTCAGACGAGTCTATGGCAGTATATTTAGAGGTGTAGAAAGATGCTATTCTATCACTTCATTCCATCTCAGGTCACTACACTGTGCTATATGGTCTGCAAAGAATTTGGTCAATATACCATAGTACAGTTATATGGAGTACCACCAACAGATGCATTAGTTTAAATATAGTTTAGTATATATTTTTCTTCTTAGATTTCTGTCACTCATTAAGATGACTTCTAGCAACATGGAATTTAGCCTCCCCAGATACATATACTCTGTTCTATCTGGCTACTTTGTATAGGTTTCTATGATAGTACCGGTACTTCTCAGTGGTTTGAGGCTGGGATTTAGCGCAATTCAAGTGAAGTATTTGATAAACATACACAACATACAGAGGGCATTTACTTATCATTGTTATCTTATTTTAGAGGCTTTTGCATCTAAACTCTTCAAGTATTAATGAACAGCCAATATATTAATATGCATGCTATTAAGCAAATAGTTAATAGTGAGAAGTAGTCCCTAAAGTTTTATATTGAGCAGGAATTCAGGTAAATGAGGCAGATACTGTAGGGTTCAATGATTACATAATAGCAACCTAAAAATAATTGTAAAACGGTACAGTTTGATTGACGGATTGGCTGGGAAAACCAGAAAAATCACTGATCTTCAAACATAAAACTAATATATTTGTTTATATTATTTACTACAGATATATCTATGTTTATTGGGCTATAATTTGGCACATTTGAGGTGAACAGGTAAAACGTGGGTAATTTGGAAATTATAGGCTGAATATATATAGGCTGTTGATGCTATAAATGTGTCCGGCTTTATTTTATACTGGCCTGAGTGCCAGTGAAAGACAAGTCAAGTGTGTAATTTCAGCTCCACTATGCAGGCTGCAAAAAATAATGTTTTCCAATCAAAAGAGCTGTCCGTTATGGCTTAAATGTTACTAGCAAAAAAAATATTTGCCTGGCTTTTTTTGAAAAAGTCTCTTTGCGGCCTGATAGTATATTGGCTGACCACCCAAACACGTCTATTAAATCATCTTTGCAGGGGCCTTGAAAGGAAAATCTAAAAGTAGACGATCTGGTTTCTCTATCCGGTCCAGGTCTGGAAAGTGCTAACTAGCTGATTAGAGGGAGACAGCAGAGGGCCAGGGAGGCACAGATGCTCTGTGTCTATGGAATAACCCTCTCAATTACAGCATGGCCAAATTGAAACGGATCCCGATTTAACTCTCTTTCCAATACACCTCACGGCAGCTTTCCCAGTCCGTCTATCTCTCTCTCTCTCTCCAGCGATGGACCTCTCTGAAGCAGCACGTCCAGATAGGCTGCCAGACGCAGCGGGGAGACCATCGATTCTCAATAACATCACTAATGACTGCACACTGCCTGACGCATGCTGCCATTACTCGAGGTGAGGGCCGGGACCGAGAGCAGGGCTGAGCGTGGCACGCCAGATGGAGCCAGTTAGGGATGGTTATGAGGATGAATTGTTTGTCAGTCGGGGAGAAGAAAGATGAAAAGTGTGGGAGAAAGAAATTGGAAGTCGGAAAAACAGGCACAGACGGTCCATACTAGAAGGACAGTAACCTCTGGTCGTCTTATTTGCAGGACAGGCGACCTTTGGTCTGGTCTTTATCGTTTTCTTTCCCTTCTTCTTCCTCGCCTTCTTGATCCATCGCTCATTAGCAGGCGTCACTCCCATTAATGAGTCCCGACCGCAGGTCAATACAGCACTAGCCTCAGAGTCAATACCAGTTACCTGCAACACAAACACTCAAAAGCTGCACTTGCAGAAAATCAATATCGTGTTGCAGGCCTGTCCCATCACCGCTCTCATCCTGCTCTCTACAGCACAGCTGACATTAACGCTCTCTCCAGTAAAAAAATTGAGTAAATTGCATCTGTGGAGAACACTCTGTCTGTTTATGCAATTTAAAATTCAGTTCACATATTTATATGACCCAGACATTCTAGTTTGTAAAATATCTTGTAAGGAATCTTATCTTAAAATCAATCCAGTTAAATCTCATGTTTTTTGTTTTTGTTTTTTTTTGCCATATATTTTTTTCCCCAAGGAATTTTTGTATTTTTGTAGCAAATACTTAATTTGAAGTATACATACATTTGTAATATATGCAATCACTAAAATAAAATGAAAAAAAAAAAAGATAAAATTATAATTATTTATTATAATTGGTGGTTATTATTTATTTAATAATAATAAAAAAAAACAAATATATATATATATATATATATATTTTTTTTTTGTAAATTATTATTTTTAAAAACATATATCATATTTAATAAACAATATTGCAAATCATTGTGTCCAGACAGGGTGATTCCTGTGACTGTATTACAGTAATACGAATGAGAACGTCTTTCAGTAAAATGTGATCAAAATAATAAAAAATTAAATTGGAAAAAATACTTATAAGGCTATAACAGCCTTCGGTTCTTACAACCTTACAGTTCATTCATGCTTGTCGCAGAAACTTTGCACACTTCATCAATACGTCATCATTCAGTGGGTCACTCTCTATAATAAATAGCAGACAGGTATGCAGATATAAGGTCCAACCTTTATTCCATACATTTTTAAACCATGAATGTTCATTTTCATTTTTTCACGCCTAAAGCTCTACTTGTTTTGTATACAAGAGTCTAAGAAAAACAACTGCACAACACCACAAGGTCGACAGAAAGAGTCTATTGCCATCCCACCCTTTCCAATATGTTTCTCAGATGTCCAGGTTTTGTGGCTGGAGAAGTGTTCACTGCTGAAGCAGTTCCTTTATGACCCGGAAGTTCATAGCTGTTTGTTTCATTGGCTCTCCATTAGACAAATGAATAACAGTTATCCAGGTCCCCACTTTTGATAACTGTCCAATCAGAACACTCTTAGTCCTCTTTGCATAGATTGCACCGCCATGACGTCACCCCCATTCGAGTCCTCCCCTCTGATTGGACAGCTCCGTCACCACAGATTTCAACCTGGAAGTGGTTCTGTTTCATTTCATCGTTTTTTAGAAACATTTAAAAAGCCTAACAAATGTACAATGTCATTTCGATCCAAGTAATATCAACAAGATATTTACAATATCTTTCAACTTTACATAAACCAAACAAGAGTATTGTAATACATATTTGTCTGCATATCTCCAAAAGAAAATAAAGCAAACAACCAAAAACCCCTCCAAAATGTAACTTTGTACATGGCCCCCGCTGAATATTTCCAGGTACCATAGAGCAAATCATCTGAGGTCATATCAATTTAGATATGTAGACATCCAGCAGCTCACTAGGATAAATACAGGGCAGGGAACGAATGAAACTTAATGCAAATACATAAAAAAATGTCTGTACATGAGGGATAGGAAATGTACAAACAAATTTCAGAATGTCTTTTCACATGAAAAACTGAAAAGGCATTGGGTTAATATATTAATATCAAATTTCTGATTGGTAGTTCACCTTTACGTCTTGCGCTGCCACAGGTACTCTTTTCCCCCCAACTCCAATCAATTAAAAAAGCCAGTTGATGTGCTTGTTCCAAGGTACAAACATTTGTACAAATTACACGTATCTATTTATCATTGACTCTAATTTTTGTGAAAATAAGTGCATGTTGCCAGTGTCCAACTCAAATGAGGCGTTCTCCTTTCTGTATGTTACCGTGCCTCCACCTCTTTGGGGTTGCGTGACGGTGAGTACTCCCGAGGGTCCTGGGTGGTGATTGGCGTAGTCCGTCTTGGCGAAGCTGGTCTGGGAGCACCAGAGGGCACCAGAGGAGGAGGGGCACTTAGTGCTGCAGTTGGGGGTGTCCGGTTAAGAAGTCCGTTATGTCCCGTCGAAGGGCTAAGCCTTGGGTACGGCATCCCACCAAGGTGCGACATAAATGGCGGCATGTGGGGTAAGTGTCCTTCGATGGGCGATTGGTGAAGCTGGTGGAGCCTTGCCCGATCCAGTTCCTCCCTTAAATGCATGCGTTCCCTTTCCTCAGCCTGTTGCCTCAGTCTCTCCTGTTCCCGCCGAACCTCCAGGAGGTGTTCGTGGTGGGAGTAGTCATGTGCCTCCCGATCCCGATAGGGCCGCTCTGGATCGTAGACACCGGGGAAGCGGTGTCCAGCCTCGGAACGCAGCTGGAAGTCCATGCGCCGTTGAAGGTCAAAGTTTCGGTAAGCCTCTCGTAGGGGATCCCAGGAAAACGCCGGATGAGGAAGGCGGTCTCGACCTGCTGCGAGAGGGCTGACTCCCATGAAAGGTGCCATGCGGGTGCGTTCAAGTGCATTCAGACTTCCCATTTGATGCATGGCGCTCAGAGTGAGCGGCAGCGAGTGCGGCATGGGGACGCCGTGAAGTGAGGAGGGTGTTGGAGGGTCGCTACAGCGAGGAGAGGGGGGAGGAGGGTGATGGGATAGCACAGGGTGGTGAGGAATCGTCATGGTTTGGTGGGACGGAGGAGGAATTTGAGGTTTAGTGGCTGCTTCCGATCCAATCACCATCACGTCCTGGTCTTCCTTGCGTTCCTCTTTGATCTTCATGTCGTTCTTCACCTTTTGTAGCAGATCCCCCGAGCTGGTCTCCTTCCTATCCCTCTCGCTGTCTTTCATCTGCAGCGGTTGTGGGATACCCATCTTGATTCCTGCATCGTTAAGGACATTTTTCGAGTACGGAGAGGGTGACCGGTGAACGGATTTGAGAGAGTCATCCGAGGAACGTCGGTCTGTGATTTCCTTCCCTGGAGAACGACTTTCCTTCACCTTTATGTCTCCCAAGGTTCCTGCCTCTCGCTGGCGGTCCAACAACTCTTTCTCTGGCTCCCGGTTGCGGTCGGCACTACCGCTGCGGTGTCTGCCGGAGTCGGTCGAGTTCTGGCTGTTGGAGCGGATCAAGTTGCTGATCTGGTAGCTAACGGGAGCGGAAGCTGGAGAGGAGCGGTTCGAATGGCGATTACGATCCAAAGAGTCTCTGTAAGAGGAAAGAACCCATTGTTAGTTGAATCAGGAGACAAAAATAAGACGCCTTGGTTCATGAAATCGACAACACCTACCTTTCTTTATCCTTTTCTTCTTTCCCAACAGAGGAGTCCCTTTTTTCTTTTTCCCGTTCTTTTTCTTTCTCCCGCTCGCACTCTCTCTCTCTGTCATGGCTGTTTGCAGAGCTGCTTCTTTCTGCATCTGCGGATTTGGGCCACTGTGGAGGGGTCGGGAAGGAGGGTGGTGTTCGGTGCAACCGATTCCAGGTGTCATGATGAGGACTACTGAGACCAGGCAGCCCTGGACCCTCTTTAGGTCCAAACATACTGTTGGCCCCTGAAAAAACAAAAAGTCATCATCAGTTGAACAGACAGCTTTCCAGTTCTGTTGAGGTACACAAGCTGAAAGGTTGATGGCGTATAGTAGTTTCTTTTACAAATGGGGTACCGAGAGCTGCTTTTGAGGACAAATGAATGACCCGTCGCGGTCAAGAGCTATGAAAAGCAAATCGTTCCTATTTCAATACAATCAATTTGACTATAAGAAGTCCCATTCAGCCAATGAAGGAAGAAGGGAGAGGAATTGAGACATGGCAAACCTTCCACCCTACTTTGCAAGCGACTAATGAATGCAAGAGCAATACTAAACCAGTTGGGTTGCGAGTTTGAGTTGGGATGTGAATTTGGCAAAAGACTGTCTGCGGTAATGCCTGCCTCCCCCGCTTCCCTAAACTCTCATTTGGCATTTGCTGCAAAGCTAAGTGCCTTTCTTTCATTCCCACCTCCTTTCTATTCCCTCTGCACTCTCTGTGGTCTAGAGCTAAGCTGTGCTGCACTGAGTCGAGCTAGAGGCCGGGGGCCGGGGCTTACCGAGGGCTGGGTTGCCTAATCCACCGAAGGCACTGCTTGAAAGGTTGCTGAGGCCGCCAAAGGTACTGGAGCGACTGAATGGATCTGCAAAATGCCAAACAGGGATTAGCGACGCGGGGCCGGAGGTGCCCGACCATTCCAACCGGCTTTTCTCTTACAAGCAAGCTTTGTTTTTTGCGTCACTGTTACTGCTGCTATTCTAACTCCCTAAGGGTTGTTTATTTCTCCTAGTAAAACTGTTGGAGAGTGTTCACTGACTGCAGATTAGGCAGCAAGAGGTGCTGGCATGAAGAGCAATACCTGATTGCGGTACGATAGCCAGGGACATTTTGAAACGTCCAATGTGAAAAAAAAAAAAGCTCACGTGCTTCCAATCTCCCCTAGAGGTTTTTGTGAGTATTCCATCTACTGACCCCTGAAAACATTAAGCTATTTGTTCATACGTACCTTGCACAAGCTCAAATCACTCATACAGTGTTTAGAATTAAATTAAATACAAACTGACAACCTCCAGCCCACAAAAGTAAAAAAACACAATTCAGTGTTTTCTATGTGAAACTCCTGAATTCAGGGATGTGTTTATGACTAATCAACAGAGTACTTAAGCAAGCAGTCATTTACAGTAGCACATGCTTCTATCCAAAGCAACTTTTAATTTACATGAACAACCCCCCTGGAGCAACCTTGAGTTAAGTTCTTTGCTCAAGGTCACAATAGCGCTAAGTTCTTGACTGGGAAACTTTTGATCACCAGTCCTGAGCATTCACCACTAGGCAACACTTCACCCAATTCTGCATTTTACCCATTTTATCTCCATTTCCTTTGAGCCCCACTGTTTATGAACTCAAATTGGACTGACTTATAAGATCACTGTGTGAAATCAGCGTTCAGCTCCAAACTCAAATGACAAACTGTGGAGGAACACTATCTAAAGACAGTAAAAAAGATACATAGTAAAATAGTACTTTTACTATGTTTTGTTGTGCTTTGTAGTTTTGGTCAGACAGTTCTCTAAAAGACAGTCTAGGATTTGTTTGGATGAAATAAAAACACCATGGTCACCTTACACTGACATACCATACTCTTAACTTTGCCTTGTTTTCCAATTTATTAATCTACACAATACCACCTTGAATTTAAATGTAAGTGTTCACTGATAACACTACATTCACTATAAAATATAATTTTGCTCCAAGTAAGTTTATCTTGTTTTGCTGACATTTTTTTACAAAATCCAACATGACAAAATGAATACTTCAGAATAACTTGCTAATATGACATGTAAGACTATTTTATTTCAAAATCGTTTATTAATTAGTATATTGTGGAATGCATCTGTAAAGCTGAGCTGAGGTTAAATGTATAATATCTGACCCTTTTGAGTTTGACATTTCTGAGCCGACTGAATAATCTACTAACAATAGGCTCAGCAGACTTATGTTATGTTTATGCAACAGCAATGCACTAAAAATGGAAAACATTAAAATGCTGTATTATTATGCATTACATATCCAATGTCCGAAACATATGAGCCTGTGCATTGAACATGCATTGCAAAGAAGTTTTCCATTTTTAGTGTTGTGCAAACGCCCCATTACAGCAGATATTACATTATACTTGACAAACAAAAACAAGGCTATGAGGGATGGAAGTACTGTATTTTTTTTTTAATGCATCATCTTCGATTCTCCCATATGATTTTCCCATAATGTTTGTTTTATTTGGAGTTTGGATTGTGAAATTTGAGGGAAGACATATAGCCGAATTACAGCTGAATGATCACCACCAAGGTGCAGCACTACAACATATGGAACAGATTGGATTTGCCTTGTTTATGTTCGCATCAAATCAAAGACAGTTTTGACAGTAATTTGAAGAACAAAAGGAAAGAGATGAACTATTTAAAATGGCGATTTACTTACACTTACCTGCCAAATGGCTAGGAGGCAGGAAGCCAGCGTGATGTGGAGACGGTCCATAGGGTGAAACAGCTGGATGTCCCGATCCTATTGAATACAAGGAGGAAAAAATCATCAGTCAAACTGATTGCAGACAGAGTAAGCCAAACCATTCAAATATTCACTAAAACAGCACCAGGTGTTGTTGTCTCTATACACACAGAGAAAGAGATGTCTTGGGTAATGATCAGTCTTGTTAGATGAAATACTTTCTCCTATTCCAGCTTAATATGCAGAGACAACTAAAATTGATCTTGGCTCAACCAATGGCATGCGTTTGGGACGAGACTATCAGTAATAAGATAGTTAGAGCAGTTTTCTCTGACAATAAAAAGGACAGTGATGTCTTAGATTGAGTGTTCAGGTTGCATTTGAAAGGGTCAACTGTCTGTTCAGCCTGAACTATGTGTCATTTGTAACTGTGTATCATTAATGAGGAAACCAATTACAAGCTCCTTCATGACACAACGCTGCATAATTACAATCTAAAGGGCAGACACGCTCATGTTGCCCTTCAACAAAGAGCTACCAGTCAATTATATCAGGTAAAAGCATTTATATTCATGCCTGTGGCCCAGCGTTGAGCCAAGACAACATTCAAAATAACAAAATCGCAAATTAGTGAGCAAGGAGCACGGGAGAAAGAAAGACATACTACAAATACATTTTATTCTACTGAGCCAAGCCAATAAAGAGATTGCAGTATAATTTACAAGATAAGACATGAATCATCTGTGAGAGCAGTATCTTGATTGGATTATAAATATACTTTATAAGTGAAATGAAAATCAATTCTGTTTAAGTAGATTTTCTTGAAGGCAGTCAGGTCTAGTATCGGGCTTTCAAAACACAGCAGGAAAGGGAATTATTTCTAGGAATAGTTCTGCAACTTTTCAGCTTAAGAGTTTCTAATCAATATAACATGTTGTTTGTTATCCATCCTACAGGACATTTAATAAAAAAATAGATGTAGGGCAGAATCATTTTTCCTTTGGAGTAACTAAACTGTGCATAGTATAACCAGGAATGTGTATTGTTTTTTATTAAATGGGACTTCAAGTGTGATTTCATGTTTATTTTGAGTTTTCTTCACATACCTGTTGATGAAAAGAGGGGTCTGGCCAGATCATGTGGGTAGGGGAACCCAGGGAACACGCCTGGAGCCGGAGGACGGCTGAACAGATCAAGTTTTCCATTCATATCCAGTTTATGTGGGTCCAAGTGCATCTGCTTTTGTGAGAAAAAGTCATTTCGGGAATATGAGATATTAAGAGTGTTTACATTTTTGAAAAAGTACTATTCCTTTGAGTAAACTGTCCTTAATGAGGGAAAATTAGAAACAAATGAGATTGTCTTTATAGCACGAATCATTACACAGTGCATTCTTGTACTACATTGTACTAAAGGAAAGAGGTCTTTTCTGCACCTTTCCATGGTTTCTGAGAACTTACTTTCATCTTCTGCTGATGATGGTAGATCTGCCAAGCGATTTGAACATGCACTGCACACCATTTGCCTGGCTTCTGACATGAGCACAGAGGACATTTCAAAGCATTAGCTCAAAGGCATTTAAGGAGGAAAATGTAGGGATTTGAAAATATGATGCTTACTCTCACTGAGGTCCTAAAAGGATCTGTTATCTGTAAGGAGCAGAGAAAGAAATAAAGACACAGACAAATATGTTTCGTAACACAGTTCAGGTTCAAGGAATGCTAAAAACATCACAATCCTGATTTGATTTTAATGGCCCATCTCTTAAAGAGGATCTCCAGACTTGGCGGCTTACCCGTGGGTCCTTCTGAAGGAGAGTGTGTGGGACCGCTCCTGATCGTGCTGCAACATCAATAGGGTTTGAAGCCTGGAAAGACAATGAAGACCCTTTTAGATAGCGCAACATAGAAGTCTTATATTGCACTGCGTTTTCGGCTGACTGCAGTCTTGCATTTCTAACCTGTGAAATCAAAATGGAAATTTTGTAGCTTTGTAGCTATGTGTTAACTTTGACGATGCCTAAAGTAAATGCTGGTGTAAACCATTTGGCAGAAGCATTAAATTAAAGCTTATTGGCAATTTAACCAGAAAGCCCAAAAAAAGCCCATTGATATGCTCAACATCCTGTTAAATCTGGAAAAAAACAACATCATGTGATTCATCATGGGTGTAGCCTAAAGCTTAAAACTTCTGTCCCAAGTTCCATGGATGCCCTAGTCATTTATACTCATAAACTTCACACTCGTTGGAAACTTCAGACTGGCTCTACCTTCGACTGGTAGCTAACACAACAGTGAGAGTCATTTGAGAAGTGCCAGGTAAAAACCATTACACACCAAGTGAGTGTAGAGAAACACACACTAAACGCCCTGTTCAAGACCACAGTCTAAAGTTAACACAAAAGCCTCCAGCAGGTTATTGAGCCTGAGCTTCTTTGCATAATCCATTAGTGGAGAATGTGGCAGTGGTAGATTTCTCCGTCTGTCTGCAGCATACATGAAGCGGTGCGGGATTCGAGCGCACCCAGAATACTAATGGTAAAGTGATGCTGGGCTCTTAATCAGCTGCATTTCTGCAGTAGACAGGACATGGAGAATGATTTGACCCCATTCTTATTTGATGTTTTGGATTTCTCACACTTTTGTCTGTAGGGTTTTTAAAAAGTACCTTTTTAAAGACCTGCACAAAGTAACTATGAGTGGGGTAGAACAATGTCAATGGTAAGATATTAAACTGTAAAATGACTATAAAAATAAATGATTTACAGTTCACACACACAAAAAAGGATCAAAAGTAATTATTAGATTAATTTAAACAATTATTATCATCAATCATTATATTAATTAAATAAAAAATAAATGCATTTTACCGTCTTTGTTTAGATATTTATAATGCACATTTACAACTCTGCATTTCTGGCGTGTGAAAACATGGGTTGATTTTTATGTTAGTCTAAACGAAAACAGCAGACGATATTCTTAAAAACGCTAATTCATTCGCTGCCCATTTCTCAATATGTACAAATTGTTTGTCTAGTTGACAAAGAACAGATTTATCAGATTTATTACGTTAAATTCCTCCTCAAATTTAATGCACGTTATTTTTTTTGTGTCGTTTCGGATTGAAAAACAAAAACTAATTTTCAGTTTCAAGTAAAAAAAAAAAAAAAGATCACTGTAAGTATGACTATAAATATACATCCAATAAGATTCTAGAGATAACTCTCGTTCTCATGCATGAATAAGAAACCAGTCTTTTTTCTGTTTTGCAGGACTAACAAATGGTCAATAATATGTAGAGTCTTTCTCCAGGTGTATTTTTCTCATACTCACACGTTTTGTTTGCTGTATTTTTGACGCACTAGTTTTAAAATGTAAAACATCTAAACAAGCCACACGGGTCTCTTTATCGTGCTCAAGTCAAAACAATTCTGTCCACATGATGTGAATACATATTTCCGAGGTCTAACCTTTGGCTGGAAGGCTCCTTGCAGTGAACTGAAGGGCCCTGAATGTGGAAGCAATGGAGGCATGCCTGGCATTGTTGGTGGATAGGATGGAAAGAACTGCAGAGAAAAAAAACGTCAACGTAAATGTCCGTCATCTCTTTTAGCTTCGACACTTTTTTTTATTTTTTATCCTGCTTAGGAAACGACATCAAATCAAGCATGCTTAAAAACGAAACATGCAAAAAGTACTCCAAAACTGTGCTTCATCTTCAGTCAAAGCTAAGTTAATCCATTAAAACATGTTGACACTTACATTTGAATGTCTCAAGAAGGGATTGTCCAGCTTTGGGGTGTACTTGTCGAACTATGAAGAGAGAGGGAGAGAAAAAAAGAAAGAAAGAGAGTGCAAATTAGAAACATATCAACAAAATCAAAGGCATGTGTAACCAAAAACATGAGAGGGCTTTACTGCAGTGTGCTTACACAGTCAAATATAAAGCAGATGAAGCTCAAATAAATTACACCCTTTTAATAAAACAATTACACAGTAAAACAGCCATTCAATGTCACATGAAAGAAAACCACTGCAGCCGCAGCTGGCACAGGCTTCACAGAGCAGACCCCAAGTGTGGGAATACGCTCACAAAAGAGTCAAACCAGATCGCTTAACAAATGAAGGCACATTTCACGTCCAATTATACAGACGTGAGCCATTTCTTACGTGGCAGTGTCCTTCACAGTTAAGAACAATATAACAGTCTTTCAAGGTAAGCTACATTTGAAGTTAGCAGTGCAACTACTGTATATGATAAACAGTTACAGTTAGCATGAGTCATGACTTGTGAAGGAGCGAGAAGGGCTGAAATGGTTCATTATCATTAATACAAACGTGATGGAAATGAAACATCGTCATCATTCAAATGTTGCATTTTTTTTTAAATCACTGTAATAAAAAAAATGCATCTATAAGTGTTTAAACAACCATACATGAACATATTAAAATATTTTTAAACCGTACAATCAAGTTCTCCCAGCTTAATTTAATCACCTTTAAAACAAAGCAACTGCTGCTTTCTTTTACATAAACACTGGAATCCTTTACAAACCCCCTTATATACAGTAGTGTTGTTTTTACAGAAGCCTGTCGACTTATGTCTCAGGTGATTGTAATAAAAGTGGATAAACTCTTAGACCACACGGCATGTGTTATTTTGAAAAGCAGCCCACTCATGGTACAGATTTGGTACTCCAACAGATCAGCAGGCGTAAGCTGCTTTTATCCTGCATCGTATGAATGTGCGGTGATAATTAGCCTAAATCAAATACATGAGGTTGCCCGGGCTGAGAAAATCGCTGATCTGGCTTCCCTGCGTGTTGCACTTCTGTGATCCTTCTGAGAGCCGCACGCCTGCTTTATGGTTAACACTTGCCGAGTAAATACAGCAAAGGTTTATAGTGGCCCATAAAAAAACAGTGCTTCATAATTCACAGCCCCTGTCAGAGCTTTATAACAAACAGCTTTGGCAAATCAAAGTTCAATATTACATCTGTAAACAATTAAATCGTTATATAAGAAAAGCTGGAAGGAAGGGAAAAAAGAAAACAAGAAAGACATTGTATGAAGGGTTATGTCAACATGAAACAGAATCCGCTACCCACTTTACTTAAGAGTGAAAAGAGGTAGTTTTTCTTTATCTGGAAGTATGTCCTTGTTTTTGGAATAACATGCAGCAATGAAGTTTGCACAATGAGACCAGAAACATGTATAAAGGAAGCAAAGTGGGTTATTTCTGGTTTTATTGATGCCGTTATTAAACGACAGCACTGCTTCCTATGCAAAAGCCCTTAAAACAAGCATCAGAATATTTCATCACACTGAAATCACATGGTGTTGAAAGACATCCAACAATAGCTGTTCAGCAAATAAGATTTGTATCTCATGAAACATTTGGGAAAGGTGTGTAGGTGTGTTTGTGATTCAGCACAAGATAAGGTGCATAAGCAACATTTTCATCGCCATTTCAGTCTTTCAGTTTCTGATGACGAAACAGTTCTGTAACCCACAAAAGAATCTGGACAGCATATGGCATGTTTTAGGCTAGATTTCAATCATGGGAGATGGTAATCTACGATTAAGAAATGCTTTCGGAATGGTTGACAGTGTGCGATAGTATGCGGATAAGACCTTCTCGTTCCTGTCCGAATATGTTTTTAGAGATCTGAATGCATTTCGTATGGCTAGCTGACTTTGAGGAGCTGAATTTATCTGATTGCAGGCTGCCAAAGTTTGGCTCTAATAGCCGCTTTGCACACGGAAGCAATTACGCTTTATCAAAACAACCCCGTTGATGTCATGACTTTCATCTGCGGTGAGGTCATTATGCTTCGACCGCAAGCTTTGAATGTGTCACACAGAATGAGTTCTGTCTGTACCTCAGTCACGCCACAAGACCCCGTCTGCCTCCTGTTTTTCTCAAACAGCCCCCAGCACTCAGAAACATCCCCATTCTGCTCATATGAAAGCAATAAAACATCTCTGGCTCGCACTATAAAAGCGCAATGAGTACGGCATGTCAACATGGCAGCAAAAAGGGTTTTTATTAGGGGAAGAGCTACAATATTTGTGGTTGTCATGAGACAATAGTTTATCCTGTTAGGATGATGGGTATCGGTTGTGTCACTGAGATTGTGCTATAAAACGGTTTCAACCCCATAGCCTCTGTTTTGAGGTCTGGCCTGGTTTAAGAGAAGCCTTAAGTCTCTGTAGTGGGTTGTAAACACTATTACTATTATATAACAGTTAGTTCCGGTGCTCCAGTATCACCACCCTGCATCATATTTGCTGAATGAAATCCATTGCATGTTTTTTTTTTTGTTTACACATTTTGGGACGCTGATTCCAAAAACAGAGCGTGTTCTGCTCTAGCAGGTCACATTTGTTGAATACTGCTGATTTTAGTACGTACGAATGATTTCCAAGATGTTACGCTATGTTTAATCTTTTATGCCTAATTTGAAGGTTAGAATTGCGGCCAGCGATGCAAAAAAGCTAAGTTAACTATAAACTTGTGTTGAATTATGGACATGATTTCTGTTATGCAAATGTTGAGGTCTAACTCCATTAAAAAGTTGTCTGGGGAATCTTTCCTCGGATGTTTAGATAAAGTAGCAGCCAAACCAATGTCTAATGTTTCCTATGATGGCTGAGTTTCGGGAATTTTAAATGATTGGCTTGTTTGCATTGCTATGGTACCTTTAGTTACTAAACCTGTGATTATAATTGTAAGCGTTATAAGGTGTTTATTTATTTATTTATTATTATGCGGGTAAAGTCTGAGATAATGTTGTTTGTTTGATCCGTTTACTCTAAAAATCCCTCAAATAAATCAATATAAACTTACAATTAAATTAAATTACAGTATATGAACCTATTTTAAGTTAAGCGATACTTATTTTGTCATTGAAATGAATAAAAATGCAGCTTTTATTTTTTGAACTCGGCACCACCAAATAATGCAATATTAGGTCTTTTCTACATTTCCTTTTAAGATGCAGGGCTGTTGTGATGTGACTGGATGTGTTTCCAAATAGTCTGCTTTTCTCTGAACTATTTTTGTCAACTGAGATAAAGGTAGATGAAATAACTGGCCACATTATGTTTAAGATATACGTCACTGAATATCGTCCATCCTTATTATATTCAGTACGGCAACATGACTGCGGGTGTCATTTCCTTGAAAAACAGGACGGGTGCATGGAAGGGGCTTGTTTTTGAATAGGTCGGAGTATTTCTAAGGGGTTATAGGGAGGTAGGAAGGGAGTAAAATCTATCTGTTTTTACTTATCCTCACATTTCTGGCTGGGTTACGCACCATGGGAGGTGCAGTGGGCGGCCCAATGATGGCTGCCGGGGGCAGACTGGCAGGGAAGGGCGTGAAGGTGTGCTGATGCGTGTGTTGGTGCTGGTGCATATGCTGATGTTGGTGAAACTCGGCCCGGAGGAGCGACACAGGGGCCAACGGCGACCCTGTGGCCCTCGGCGCCGGCCCCCGACCTCGCTCCGAGCTCTGAACCAGGAAGCGGTTGTTCAACTCCTGCCGCAGAAGATCATGCTCTGCAAGAAAGGAGAGCGAAGGGGAAAAAGGCAGGACAGGGGGGAGATGGGGAAGACACGGGAGGGAAAAGAAAAAAAAAGGCACGGGCGGCCAGTGAGTTTTCACAACAGCGGTAGAAGGAAGCGAAAGAGGGTAGTCACCTGGCTTTCTCTGTTTCTCCAATTCAAGGTGTGAGGGTTTTCTACGTGAGGACTCATTGGTGGAGGTAAGAGAGTTGCCTGTGACAATGTGCCAATCAGAATCCCCGAATGAGGCTGGCAATACATGATTGGTTGGTTGAAAGATATCAACAGGCTGGTATCTAAAGACAAGAGAGAACCAAGAGTCACCTCAGCAGAAAACACACACACACTTGACCCGACAAACAGTAACTCTTATACGGCCTCAAAGGGATCGTTCACCCCAAAATGAAAATTACCCTCATTTTGTTCCAAACCTGAACGACTTGCTTTCTTCTGAATATTTTCAGCACTCTGACTTATATTGCATGGCTCAATAATAATAAAAACACTAAATAAACGAAGAAGCAAATGCATGCAGGTTTGCATACAAAATTTTCATTTTTGGGCAAGTTCTCCCTTTAAGGCCCTTCTTTAAATTTAAGAAACTCTTTAAGCGCTTGCTTTATGCTTAAAAATGACATTAATATATAGAGTCTAAATGAACATTATGTTTCTAGTGATCAAATATAGCACTTTTGGTACTAGTGCTACGACTTGAGTCATGTGTTGTTTACCAAAGGTTTAGAGGTTAGCCGCACATATAAACCTGCTATTTTTCCATGAGTTATCATTTTATTCTTTACTTGCTTAGATTTAGATCAGCATGTAGCTCTAAAATGCCTGGAACTGGAACAAAAATACACTTACCGCATAAAGAACAGCTGAGATGAAGAGGACAGGTATAATTTTCATCTCACATTTTGCATTTAGTGTAAATTTGTACGAAAATCTGATATAACTGTCAAAGGTAAAATAACAGCCAATACAACAGATGTTTACTGCTGAAGTGCCCTTCTGAGACACGGGATCCAGATATTAGAAATGAACAGGATAGCTGACATCCATTGTTTTTTATTACAGGCATCATATACAGTAGAAAAATGGG
Source organism: Enteromius treurensis (assembly GCA_032275025.1). NCBI lineage: Eukaryota > Metazoa > Chordata > Actinopteri > Cypriniformes > Cyprinidae > Enteromius > Enteromius treurensis. The sequence goes on along the minus strand of JAUCMU010000097.1, from coordinate 3,408,121 downwards.
GCAACTGGATATAAGTCATATATTTCATATGCTGACCTCTGATGCGTGCCCCATTTCGCCTCGCTCTTGAAACATCTTGAAAAAAATGCAATTTAAGAGCAATGCTGTAGTTACTGAATACTTGAATTATAACGCTGTCTTTAACATGGGTTATTTGTCAACAAACAGAGCACAGGAACTGTAGGAAAGGTCCCTGCATTTGTGGGAACCAAAAATGTTTTTAAGACTAGCACTACACTAAATACACTACTAAATATGCCAATTTAAAACAGGATTAATTTTGATGAACAATCAATGTATATAATTGCGTACTCTCTCTCATTTTAAGCATACACTCATTTCTTAGGTGTAAGTTAAAAAATGCACATCCTTAGTGCACTTATAAACTAGAGAAAACTGCAAAGGAGCATTTTACTGATTAAAATGAGTATAAGCTTGATAAAAACTGAACTGTCTATTCTTATAATAGCAAGCAAAGTTAATGTGCAAGTTATGATTTTTACATCTTTCACACTTTCAATTTGCAGCCGTCTCTGGTCTCTGCAATTTATATATTATGCAATTTATATACACTGCTCAAAAAAATAGAGGGAGCACTTAAACAGCACAATGTCAAGTCAATCACACTTCTGTGAAGTCAAACTGCTCACTTAGGAAGCAACACCGGTTGACAATCAATTTCACATGCTGTTGTGTGAGTGGAATAGACAACAGGTGGAGATTATAGGCAATTAGCAAGAGACCCCCAATAAAGGAGTGCTTCTGCAGGTGGTTCTTCTCAGTTCCTGTGCTTTCTGGCTGATGTTTTGGTCACTTTTGAGCGCTGGCGGTGCTTTCACTCTAGTGGTAGCATGATATGGAGTCTACAACCCACACAAGTGGCTCAGGTAGCGCAGCTCACCCAGGATGCCACATCAATGCAAGCTGTGGCGAGAAGGTTTGCTGTGTCTGTCAGCGTAGCGTCCAGAGGATGGAGGCGCAACAAGGAGACAGGCCAGGACATCAGAAGCGGTGGAGGAGGCCGTAGGAGGGCAATAACCCAGCAGCTGGACCGCTAACTCCGCCTTTGTGCAAGGAGGAACAGGAGGAGCACTGCCAGAACCCTGCAAAATGACCTCCAGGATGCCACAAATGTGCATGCGTCTGCTCAAACGGTCAGAAACAGACTCCATGAGGGTGGTATGAGGGCCTGACGTCCACAGGTGAGGGTTGTGCTTACAGCCCAACAGGATGCAGGATGTTTGGCCTTTGCCAGAGAACACCAAAATTGGCAAATTGGCCACTGGCGCCCTGTGCTCTTCCCAGATGATAGCAGGTTCACACTGAGCACACGTGATCTGGAGACGCCGTGGAGAACGTTCTGCTGCCTGCAACATCCTCCAGCATGACCGGTTTGGCAGCGGGTCAGTAATGGTGTGGGGTGGCGTTTCGTTGGAGTGCCGCACAGCCCTCCATGTGCTCGCCAGAGGTAGCCTGACTGCCAATAGGTACCGAGATGAGATTTTCAGACCCCTTGTGACACTGTATGCCGTGCGGTTGGCCTTGGGTTCCTCCTAATGCGAGACAAAGCTAGACCTCATGTGGCTGGAGTGTGTCAGCAGTTCCTGCAAGACAAAGGCATTGATGCTATGGACTGGCCCCCCCGTTCCCCAGACCAACTGAGCACATCTGGGACATCATGTCTCGGTCCATCCACCAACACCACGTTGCTCCACAGACTGTCCAGGAGTTGGCGGATGCTTTAGTCCAGCTCTGGGAGGAGATCTCTCAGAGATCAGACTCCAAATCCAGACCTCCATGGGTTAATAAATTTGGGTTTTCTTTTTTATTAACTGACAAGTCTCCTGACATGTTGGGAGAAACCAGAAATACAGAGGAATTGTGCTTGGTGCAATTATGTGCAATAATTCATCTCACTCTCAATAAACAGATTTAGTGTTCATCAAAATGAATTAAAATAAACTTAGAATATGATGCAAACCTGCGAATAATTAAATTACACAAATGTATCTAATCCCGTTTTATTAACCAATGTCTCTGCTGCTGACCTTTGATGATCCAGTTCAACCATACTCACAAGCAAAAATGACTTCAAAAGCTAGCTATTGTGCTTCATTGTTTTTCTATTGCTAAAGAGCATTGCATTTTCTTCTTCTGTATTCTGCTTTACAGAGGCTTATTAACTTTTTTTCTCCAGTTGATTCGTGACACTTTTTGCTGTGCTTTTACATTTGGTATAAATAGAACTTCTTATATTAAAAACTAAACACTCCATCTCTGCACATATTTAAAAAGTAACGCAAAAGTAGCACAATGCATTACTTTCCAGAAAAAGTAACGTAATTAGTTACATTTTTAGGAAGTAACACAATATTGTAATGCGTTACTTTTAAAAGTAACTTTCCCCAACACTGGTCAGCACATTCAACTATGTAAAGAACAAAGTATTTAATACGAATATTTCATTCATTCAGATCTAGGACGCGTTATTTTAGTGCTCCCTTTATTTTTTTGAGCAGTGTATATTCTGTATGTATAAATATACACACATACAGTATTTACAGTATGTATATTTTCATATAATGTGTGTGTATTTTTATATAGATAATAAATATACACTGTTGATTATGTATACAAAAACTTTTATTTTGGATGTAGTTAATCTTGATTAATCGTTTAACAACTCTAATAAATATATATAGACATAACTATATATGAAATATATACTGGCTGTTCTGGCTATATATATACTTACTATTAAGGGACAAAATAAAATAATTTCATAATGTTATTTTACTGAACTTACTCAGTCCTGATGCTTTTGTTTTAGAATCTTACCAGGAACATCAACTATCCAATTTCTGCAAGCGCACAACTTGTACCCGAGCCATTCTGGGTCAGAGGGACTTTGACGGCTATAAATTAGAGCAGAGCTGAGGTAAGCCATTTAAAACCAAGCTGCTTTCTTATCTGATGCAAGACCTCATGGATCCAAGATGATGATACCAACCACATGCTGCTATTCAACAATGAATGGCAAATGCTTGTTGAAAACATTTGGCCTTGGCTTACTTTGCTGTACTGGATCGATCAATTCTGTGCCCAAAATCTTTCTAATGAAACATGAGCTCAGAATAAATGTACATGCAATGAAGATAACCATGAATAAGACGACTACATCGGGCAAATTTTAAATGAATACTCCTGACATTGTATAACTACCAGTCATCCATGCACACTATTCAAGTTATGCTGGACTTAAGCAAATAGATTTGATAAGATCTTAAACTTTTCTAGCGAATACTATCCAACTGAAGAAGAGGAATCTTTGCCACACCAATATCAACAAAACTAACATTTCTTGTTTCCACTGCAGTCGTTCCCTGTCAGTCTGACTCCTCTGATATCTAGCGAGAGGCAGTTAATTATATCTGCTCGTCTCTGCTGCCCATTGAGCTCAACATTAGGCGCTGACAAGCTAATACAATCATCTCTCCCTCTCCATCCGCTTCAGGAGAGGGATTTAGCCCTATGTTCCTCAGCCTAGTGGGCTGTTAAATTGAGCGTTCGCAGGGCAGGCGGTCGAATGAGACTTGGCATGTTTAGAGTGTTAACCTTGAGAGCAGACAGAACTCTTTTACAGAAAGAAAGTGGTCATTTGCAGAGATGGGGTCAGCTCCGTTTCAATTCAGGAGATGCGATGGAATTCCACGTGCGCTACTGATTGATTCCTACACTTCTATGAACGCTTCTCCAGTTGCCTAATGAATTAAATTCAACTCCTCTTGAACTGTCGGAATCAAAGGAATTGACCTTAACCTGGAACAATTGGAAGTCAGGGTTCTCCGGCTTAAAAACAACTCACTGCTTTCATACCACGGTTGACTTATAATACACACCACGAGGAGTCAAACAAGCGGAAGTAACCACCATTTAATGAACGAGACTGGTGTCAGAACGATGATACAGTGTGTACATGTTCAGATTAACCCAATAAAGTCTTCGGATCATAACAATTATGACTCTAATCTAAGTCTAATGGACATTTCTTGGCCTAGGCTGCTGAAACATGGTTGACAAAAGGAGAAAAAAAAAGAAGAGAGAATGCATGCAAGAATTTCTATCTTTCTATCAATGCACATCCGTCAAAAAAGCGATCAATCGCATCCAAAATAAAAGATTTTCCTGATATATGTGATTGTACTGTGTTTATTAATACAGTTTATATTTTGAAAATATTTAATAAATTGTTGGTACAGTAGTTGTTAGGTTTAGTTATTGGGTAGGGATGTAGAATAAGGCTGTATGTTCTTAAGTAGCTAATATTCTAGTAATAAACAACTAATAGGTGTAACCATAAAATAAAGTGTTTTATTTATTATTATATATATTAGATTAGATATATATAATATTAGATATTATATATAAATATATTTAATATGTAAACTTAATATCTATATTAAATATATATGTGCATGTGTCCATATTTATATACAATATAAATATGCATAGTATACACAAATATATATAAACTTTTATTTTGGATGTGATTAATCACGACTGCAAATAAATGCACAAAAATTGATCATAAGCATCACTACCAAAAACATGGACATGCACACGGTCCTTTCCTACAGTAACTTTAAACAGATGTTAAATGTTAAAGCAAAACATCTCAACACAATAAATGCAACCGCCATTTCTCTTTAATGTCACACACGTTTCATCTAATTGCATGCAGAACGACTTGGCTCATTATCCACTTTGAGAAATCCTCCTCTTTCTCACTAGCAGACAAATATAACCCCTAATGCAAAATTAATATTGCTGTGCTGAAATGTTCTCTTTCGAAAGATTAGGCAGGTTTAAAATCTGAGTTAGTGTGCTGGGACCAATGTCCCCTCAGGCTCAACACTATCAGCTGCAGCAAAATGACTTCGGTAATGAAGAAGTCAGGCGCATAAATCCTCTACGGCCTCACCTCTCCTCTGCCTCCTATCCTGCAGAACAGCTAGTAAAAATTCCCTTTAAAAAATTCATAGTGCAATTTTGCTCAAATCCCTCCCAGCAAGCACAATTATGGAACTTTCATCTCAATTGATTTATGAGCAGGGCTGGAAAAGAGGGAAAGAACGAGCAAGAGAGATAGAGAGGGAGAGAGCAAGAGAAAAAGAGAGAGAGAGGCCTAGCACTAAATCATTGTTTATTAAGGGAACGCGTACAGTAAAGTGTGCATTCGATGTTATAGTATCTATATATTCAAATTACAGGAATCTAAGGATATCCGTATAAAGGAATAGTCTGGACTTAACAACTTTTTAGTAGCAGCATCTGAGGCCTATGCAACAAAATCTCAGATAAAAATAAACTACTGCTGTCCAACGCGATTAATCGCATCCAAAATAAAAGTTTTTGCTTACATAGGTGAGTATATTTATTATGTATAAAGACACACACATGCATGTATATATTAACGAGAATTATGGTACGTTTATAAATTAAATATATTTGACATAATATAAGAATATCACTTTATAAATGCACACACGTGTAAATATTTTCAAGATATATACTGTCTGTGTGTGTTTTTATATGCACAAAGTAAATACACAGTACACAAACACTTACCATGTAAACAAAAACTGTGATTTTGGACGGGATTATTCACGATGAATAGTTTGACAGCACCAAACAAAGTGTACGACAAAAACAAAAAGAAAACATTTGATACAATATGATTAAAAGCAAAACAAATAAACTAAGCATTTGAAAAATAAACATGAAAAATGGAATTTAATTCAAAAAGAAAAAGAAAACAAAAAATAACCTAAAAATACAAAAATAAATATCATTTTGGCCATTATACAGTAATGTTACTAGCATGACGATAGTGGAAGCATTTACCAAATTTGTTCATCTGTGTTATACCTTAGTATAGTATGCAGAAAATATCACTTTAAAACCATCCAGTCAAACCAATTCAGTAGACTGTCCCTGTAGAAACCCAACACTGTCTTGAGATTCAGGATCATGTGGTCTCAGCTTATATATATATATATATAGATATAAAACATGAAATAGTAAAAAGGTCCCATTTGAAACAGCTCTAATAATAGACCTGCAGGAGGAAAAGGCCAAATGAAAAGACCAAAATTAAAAGATGCCAAGCCGAAAGAATGGAATAAACAAATAAATAGATTTCAAATAAATTTCCTGGAATTAACAACAACAGAGTTGCGAAGGAATAAAGACTCCATCCATCATCGACTGATGTACCGCTGTGTCACGCTTCATTGAGTTCAAAATATTTCCTCTTCAGGAAAGCGATTTATCAAAAAGCAGACACATCAACAAAAGTACAAAACAAATTAAGTCAAACATTTTCAGTCACATTCCACAAAGAGTGCATCTGGGTGAAGTGGAATTTAATTTGATTAAACTTCCTGTTATAATTGGCTCCCTTTCCAGGCTGCAAAAACACTGTCGACTGCCGCGCTGAAAACTCAATCAAGCCGCATTACGTTTTTATCAGATAAAAATGTAATTGATTTGAAAGCAGACATGATGTATATTACAGTGGGAGCGCAGTGGAAAGCCTCCGTTGGGGGCGGCCTGTGGGGATCTCGTTAACTCTATCTCTGAATTGCTGAACATAAACGAGCTGACATTGAGGGATCGAGGACCCACTGCGACAACATCTGAAGTGTTTATCTCCACTTTTGAAACCAGACTACGGTCTCCGGCGCAAGCGTGTAGCGGTGCAACACGCGTGCGGTCTCATTAAGCCTGTACACCTGTTTTCAACAAAAAATAAGGTCCGGTTCGCATTATCGCCTTCACAGATTACATTCAAATACTGCAGCTGAGAGCTGAGATGTCGAAAATAAATAAATTAATTGGATGCATTTTGATTGGTAAAACATTTCTAAAGCAATCTGTTCATGAAAATGATGCTAATGCTAAATGCCGTTGTTGAGTCAATATGTGCATTAATGTTTATGCATTTATCCAAAGCATTTTACACTGCATATATATATATATATAATATTTGAACCCAACTGAAATGTATTTATATGTATATATATATATATATATATATATATATTAGGGGGTGACCCTACGTCGTATCGTATTGAACCGTTCGGTACGAGCTCTGTTGAAAATTAAGAGCTTGTGCGGGCAAAACGCGCTGCGTGTGAACGACCCCTAAGCCTTTGGTGACACATACACCACGAAATTAAATTGTGGATCTCTCCCCTGTCGTCTCCCCT
>JAUCMU010000097.1:3383259-3400750 GCA_032275025.1 Enteromius treurensis | reverse complement strand
AAGACGAAGGCATTGATGCTATGGACTGCCCCCCCCCCCCCCGTTCCCCAGACCAACTGAGCACATCTGGGACATCATGTCTCAGTCCATCCACCAACACCACGTTGCTCCACAGACTGTCCAGGAGTTGGGGGATGCTTTAGTCCAGCTCTGGGAGGAGATCCCCCAGGAGATCATCCTCCACCTCATCAGGAGCATGCCCAGGCGTTGTAGGGAGGTCATAGAGGCACGTGGAGGCCACACACACTACTGAGCCTTATTCTGACTTGTTTAAGGACATTACATCAAAATTGGATCAGCCTGTAGTGTGTTTTTCCACTTCAATTTTGAGTGTGACTCCAAATCCAGACCTCCATTGGTTAATACATTTGATGTCCAATGATAATTTTGCTGTCAGCACATTCAACTACGTATTTAATAAGAATATTTCACTCATTCAGATCTAGGATGTGCTATTTTAGTGTTCCCTTTATTTTTTGAGCATTGTATTTTAATTAATTTGTCATATTGCACAACTGAAGAAACCTACTGTCCAAAATAGCATAAAATCTCATACTAACTATGGCATAAACAGTTTGAATCTCACTGAAGGGATTCTCACCTGGATAGGGTGGTCCGGCAGGGTGTCCTGGCACCACCAGGCTGTTGGTCGGTAAGGTGGGCGGAGGAGGCAGTGTAGCAGGGGTGGCGAACATGGCCGGATGGCTGGAGTGGTGAGAGGGCGAGTGAAGGGAGTAGTGGGAGGAGGGCAGACCGGCGATGGAGAGAGGAAGAGGAGGAGCAGGAGACGGGAGGCCGCTGAGGTGATGAGGGGAGTGAGGCAGGTGGTGTTTCAGAGGAAGCGTAGAAGGGTTGTTGCTGTGAATAGAAAGGAAATATGAGAAACAACACTGATATTAGGACAGCTTATAAAGGTTTCATTACAAATTAAAATGTGCTAATATTTAATTATGTAAATAAAATAAACAACAATTGAATATATACATATATATAAATAGTGGTCGCCAAAATTATTAGAATGCTAGTATTTTCAGCAGCTAAAAGTCAGTTATTTCTATCAAACTGAGATTAAATACAGAAGAACTGTGGAGAACAACGTCTCCTAGATGCTTCAAGAAATCGCTCTGCAAAACTATGCACCAGGGGAAAAATCTGCAAAGGACGCTCACCCCAAATGTTGATCTAATTAAGTTCATAGAAGTTAATTGATAAAGAATCTTAGAGACGTTGTTCTCCACAGATCTTCTGGATTTAGTCTCAGTTTATTTTCCTTAGACCTTATTCTCCACAGTTTTTCTGGATTGAGTCTGTCTCAGTTTGTTCTGTTTCTTCATGTGATTCCAGACAGACTGGATGATGATCAGATCACATCTCTTTGGATGACTGGATTTTTACAATTGATGGAAAATTAGTTTGGAAATGTAAACTGATATGTCCTACAGCAAACTTAAAACCAGCTCTTCATATTTTGTGACTTAAAACATTTTTTTAAGCTACGCTCTATCATTTTATAACACTATACATACATGTTTTTGTAGAAACAAAAAAGTTCCTAACCTGATGTCGTGAAGACTGCTGTACAGCGAAGGATGATGATGGTGACTGATGACTGGCTGGCTGTGGTGCGACGGGGGCGGGACTCTGTGCTCCAGTGAAAGTGATTGGTTTCTCAGGAGGGAAGGGGTGGGGTTAGGGGGCACAGATTCCTTCTTGATAGCGAGAGGGTTTGTGGAGATCGGGTGCGGTCTAGGCGCGGGGGCTGCCGCCGCAGCAGGGGCAGGAGACCCCGTAGGGGGCGACGCTGGAGTCGGACTTGAGATCGGCGGGACAAACGAAACGTCGTTACTCTGTTCCTGGCTCCGCTGAAGGCCAGACACTTTGGTCGAGCTGGAAGTTTTGGACCCGAGATTCTCATTCGTTGGTGTAACTAGAAAGAAAGCGAGAAACAAAGAGAATCTGTATGTGAATTCATTTAGTTGCTGTATTGTCAGATGCAGTTAGATGCATTTATTGATATACAGTAGCTGGCCAGTTCACGGCATAGGATGGTGAAAGCGCCACAGGGTTGTTGTTTTTTTGATTTTTGCTCAGGTGCATGGGAGCATCTCAAATCAAATGCACACGGTGCAGCTGTCAACATGTAACCTACAGCGTGGGATTGGTTTGCCAATCCATCCATTAGCTTGCAGCAGGGTGAACAGAAACCAGCTGCGATGCCTTCTTCACCCACTGTGCATAACGCTGGCATATGCCAAGACACCGAACGCATCCACATCTGTCTGACTGTCTTCCTTCTCTGCGCCTCATCTCTCTTATCTCCCCTTTATCGTTTCATCCCAGGTTTCTTTTCTTTCCGTATTTCTTTCTCTCTCCATGGGTTTTATGAAGTGTTTAATCAGGTCATTTTCATGCTTGACTATAATCAGATGATCCAATTTTCTGCAAGCAATCCAGTCAGAATGAATAAATCAGAGCTAATTAAAGTTAAATGCCGTTCCCATTCATAGATTTACAGAGCACACAGTCTGCCATGAAATAATTATGTTTCAATTGTGCTGTGAAAAGGGATCATGCACCCTTTATACTGGCCTTTCAGGGTCCCCCCCACCCTCGCTCGCTCTCTCTTTCTCACAAGATATTTCCAGGGATTTCGGTAACACTGCCAGAGTCTTTGTACAGAGAAACTTCTGCATTTGCTCAGGTAATCGGAGCACAGTGCATGAAAAAATTGATTTTCCAAACCATAGTAAATGTACAATAAAATAATCAAGGGTTAATGAAAGGATGGTGCATCAAAAAATGATCCATCCGCAAATATCCAGACTCAATCCAATAGCTAGTGAACACATACTCGTGCATTTTATCATTATATTTATTAATCACCAGCTGGTCAGTTTGCAGCTATTTCACCAATCACAAACACCTATTTGTTTGCAAGCAGTGCTAGAAAAGAACACAGAGGGGAAAGAAGAAGAGAAGTAGAGAGTAATTTAAGACAATCTTCCACAGGCCACTAATTAGCACATTTAATGCACTCCTTATTCCTAACAGCTTAGTGCAACCTCAAACAAAGCCTGCAGTACACACACTTTCTCCCAGGCCATTAAAACCTCAGACCGGAGCTCCTAATGGAATATCTGCGCTGTATTAACATACCACTTAATCATTAATGGACACCGATAATTGAGGGATAAAAACGCAAGCTTGAGTTCTTGACATATTTCTCCCCTGCCGAATGTGACGCAGCTCCTAAATGAGCCCAAACGAAACGTGTTCTCGTGTCCTTTTAAGCGTGTAGGTGGTGGAGCTTGTCTGCTTTTGCAGCTCTGGGTTGGCTTTTTGAAGGTTTTCTGGGAACGGCGTTGGTTAGGGCGAGCTTCGTACAAGATTAGCACGAAATGAGAACTTCTACCAATTGCTCGGAAAGGTCTAAACAGATGCACTCACGGATAACCCCGTCTTGCTTGCCTTTTCCTACAAAGCGCAGAGAAGAAATACGTCGCCCGTCGGTGACGTTGCCTTGGAAACCGGTCTCCGAGGCACGTTTGCACGGTGAAAGCGGACAGTGGTAGTCAGGCTCCTCAGCTAGTGGGTCGTGGCACTTTAGGCACAATGGGCACTGCGCTCGCTCTTAATGATGATTCTAATGGGCCATAATGGCAGCCAGCAGGCAGGACAAGACATATAAGCCTGGCTTCTTTCTCATTAAAAAAGTGCCCCTGTGAATGTCTCGGCTCGTCTGGATGCCTGCTGCACGTAACGAAGGGACTTCTTCCCAGTCTGGAATGTGGCCGTAATCATTTCGCACAAAATGTGACACAGTGTCATTAGAAATGAGCGGCGGGCAGCAGGTGTGATGTCACGCTGCTGCCAGTGGCGGTGCTTGTCTTAGCACGGGTGAGGTTGTCACCTGCAAAATTCTTGTCAATTTTTTGTCGCGGTAAATTGTTAACGTGTCAGCCTCACTGTAGACACGTCAGAATACGGATAGGGCAAGTTGCCACATTAAAGATGCACGCCTTTCAATTTTCTCCAAACATTCCATATCATGACCGTTGGCCCTGAAATTCTGCCTTAGGAATGTTTTAATGAGAAGACAGTGCCAAATAAACTTGTAACTCCTTTAACTTTCGTTTCTGACAACTGACAAGCCTCAAGGCAGAAATATTTCTCGGAGACAAACAAGACCTCATTATCCAACACCAAGGTCAGTGATAGATTTACTGTGCCCACTAACAACAAAACCGCACAACACACTGACTTCAGGGTAAATGGAGTAGATTTTTACGGCTTACCCATTCCACCGTGATTTTAAGGATTGGATTGCTGCTTGTTTTAGTGTAGCGCAATTACTGCATGCTTCCAAAATTCTATTTTAATTACTAGACATGCCTCTTTCTATGGACTATTTACACCCACTTTATTGGTCATCCAGGGAAAAATCATAATTTTGGTTGCTTAAGAAAAGCAATTTCTAACAAGTGTCACCATTTTATGATGCATAGCCATAACAAAAAAGGCACATAAATAAATAAATAAATAAAAAATTCAAGCATCTATTTGCATGAACAAATATGGCAAAATAAGCAAAAATGTAGACTTTATTATTGTTGTTGTTAAAATAAAGCACGTGTTCTTGTGTTATAACAACAAAAATGAAGCAGCAAAATAAATATACATGATTTGTTGTAGTCATTGTTATTAATATACTACTAACAATAATAATTATTACTATCATCATAAACATGAATTATATTCATTATATGATATAGTTAAGGCACAGATGCTATAAATGGTGCAGCAAAATAAATAAATACGATTATTTTTATTATAAAGGAGGAGGAGGAAGAAGAAAGTAATATGCTAAGTAGCAATTATAAATAATTTAACAGGGACTACAATTCGTTCCCTGCCATTTTATGCCTTGCGGTGCTCTCAGGCTTGGAACAGAACAGCATTTTCAATCCGTAACATAAAACAGGCAATAAAAGAGACCCTTAAGATTGAGTGAAATCACAGCAGAGCTATTAGACACACAGACAAGAGCGCCCTCAGGAACACCCACAGATTTGTGGAGGTTGAAGGTCGCATTCTGAGGAGGGAGTGACAGTCCCTTGGGAGGTGTTGGCATCCCTGTTCACCAGATGACACTTCAGCAGACTATTGATCTATCCTCTCCCCCTGCTGCTTCTCTCATGGTACAATCCCTCAAGGGACCCTGGTCTCAACACGTGCCTACAGCGGTAGAAACCACTAGCAGTGTCGGTAGGGGTGTGCATACTCATGACGGATGGTTCTAGCAGAGGCAGGGTGACCCCAGCATTGCCCCACAGCTGTCCCACTAAGATATCCTTGACCTCTGACCTCATTTCAGGCTCAGACAGCCGTCTTGGAACATCTGGAGAGCTGCCGTACTATAGCCATTACGCACACACTGACATGAAGAAAGTGTAGACAGATGGCTGTAGTTTCCACTTTCTAGCGTTCTGAAAAAAGCGTCTGAATTGTACATGACTTTTAGAATCTACTTATGATTGGCAGTTGAGTAAGAAATAGCAAAGAAATGAATTTAATCACAATTACAGGCACACACACTGAGTAAAAACGTCCTCTATAATTCTGTTCATGACAGCATCTTACGAAGACTTAATTTGCAAATACAATTTGCTTTGTTTTTTCATTGTGCATTCCCATTGATGTCTTTGACCATGTTAAAAATAAACAGCTAACTAACATTGGTCTTTGCAGTTGGTCTTGCAGAGGAACTGGATTTGATAACTATAAATCTACATTTCTGAATTTGAATTAAGTTTGAAAAACACCAAACAGGACTCGACTCTAATTTGAAATGACACTCTGAAAACCCTCTCACCGCTAATGTGCCCCAATGTACTGTTTTGAAGAAATATTGCAACGCAGTCGTGTCTGTTTCCAGACAACAAAGCTACCCCCCCCCAACAATATTCTCAACCGTCTCCTGTTGCACATGCAAATGGGAGATTATGGATTTACGTCTTAGTCTGTCGCTGTTTTTAGATGTAATAAAAACAGCTCATATGCAAACAAGGTCTTAAGATAAGGCAGCAAGGGATGCAAATTCCCTCAAATGACCAGGGGCCATTGATGCTTATTGCAAATACACACACACCACGCCGCCTTCTGCCGAGAGAACTCAAGCCTAGCGCTACACATTGCGAGTTCATTTCCCTCGCAAACCCTGCGGTATATCTCTCCATCAACACCGTGTGCCAAAAAAGAAACATTAATACTCTTGCACAAAAACAGAAATAAAACCTTAAAGTAACAAACTAAAAGCTGCCTCCAGCTGATGAAGTCAACAAACAGAATAAGACACAGGAATTTATCTCCCGAACAGGTGCTGCAAGGAGAGCTGTCATCTTTTCACAGATTAGCGGCATCCAGACAGGAAATTCTCTCCTCTTTACCAGTCAAATCCACTGGGATCTGCATTTCATTGTGCCAACAAAGAACAGAGAATGCCAAAACATCTAAATCGCAACTGGGTGGGTTCCTCTCGTTGATGAAAGAGATTTTGGCTTCAGATATGTTGATAATAAGCCTGAATATTGTCTCGGAGCTGTCAAAATGTGATAAATTAATTTATGGGGAAAAGCACCATTTGGGGGATGTACCATTGGTGACCATGTTGTTATTCACATTATTATTTTTGTGATAATATTTTAGTAGTATAAATTTTATTGTATATAATATATTATGTTTTCCCTAATTTCGAATGTTAATAAACTTGCTAAATAATTACATTAAAAATATACATTATTAAATATGTATATAAATTAGTGCTGTCAAACGATTATTGTATACAAAATAAAAAAATTGGTTACATTATGTATGTGTACTGTGTATATATTAACACACACACACTGTATATATTTTGAAAATATTTTTATATTATTTATAAGCATTTAATATATGAACAAAACATATTTCTCTTAAATATATGCACGTGTTCGTATTTATATGTACACAATAAATATACACAGTATACACACATATATTATGTATAAGAAAAAAACTTTTATTTTGGAAGTTATTAATCACAATAAGGCGTTGGACAGCACTAATATAAATGTATATGTAGATTTTTATAATGTAAATGTATAAAATATAAAGAAATTAAAAACATTAATAAGCAACTACCAATACTAATTGATCATTAATCATGTGACACTGGAGTAGTTTCAACTGAAAATTCTGCTTTGATATAACAGGAATACATTTCAATTAAAAAAATGTTACAATAATAAAAAAAAAAAAGAAAAAAAGAAAAAAAAAACATTTTTAGTATATTTTTACAATTTTTATTTTAAATAAAGACAGCCTTGGTAAGTATAAGTAAAAATCTTTCCAAAACTAGACCGGTAGACATTAAATGTAAAGAAAAATAATACGCATGTAAGTCAGTGTCTCTACAGTGCTGTAACACCAGATGGCACTTTTTGCTTAACCTCACTGTGTAGTATTATATGCAGTTACCTTCTGTCTCACATTATTATTGTATAAGCTGCCCTACAGATGCACAAACACAAACCGCATTTCTCTAGGAGAACTTCAGCTGAAGCTCCTCTAAACCCATCTCTATTGAGAAAACAGACAAGCGAAAACAGCCTGTGCGTTTCAAGACAATTTAAGGGCCAATGACAGCTGGTGCGAAGACATCGGTCCTCTATTTCCATCTCTGCTCGGGACAGGGCAAGGTGGCACCACAGAACTCCGGGTGTTAAGCTGCAACATGTTGGCTGGTGAAGCCCACACAGAAAATCTGTGAGCGCCTACTGTTCATTTCAGAGATCTGGAAGCTTTCCGTGCCCTCCATGAACCACTGCTTCCCCATGCTGGGAACAGACTCACACTGTGCCCATATGGCTCAGACGGCATATGCCATCCTGTTTCATGCCATGCGTGATTACTGACGGACAGACTGGGGGGGAAAAATGCGTTTATTAGGTTATTAGCTAAAACTTAGGCGCAGTGACTTGAGGAACAAATATGATTGACTTATTTTTATTCCCCCCCCCCAAAAAAAATGGCTACAGTGAGTCCACAGAAGCTATTTAATGTTAAAGAAACCTGGTGTTGTATTAAACCTGTATGAATACTAAAGGAGAAACTCTGAAGACTGCTGGTCACTCTCTTCAACGCAATTGACACAAATGTATCTTTAAGCTTCAAAAAGTATCATCAAGGCAGTCCATATTAATTCTGAAGCAACAAACCGAAATGGTTATACAAAAATCAACCACATAGAAAGCTAGTGATGCCTGATATGTAACCAAATCATTTTGAGTCAAATCTTTAGTCAGTCTAAATGATTCATTTATTATTCAAACTGTATTATGTCACTGCATAGGAAAACTATCAATGAGTAACAACACAAACTAATTTCGCATCCATTTTGGAAGTGCCAGTTCATAGCTAAAAAAAAGAGCATGTTTTTATATTTTCTTCTTTGTGCTCATACTGGTTTAAAACAACATGAAGGTGAGCAGTTCTTATTTGCACTGCATTGCATGTGTTAGATCTTCCTTGCACAGAAACAGATTGTTAGTGTTTCTAAGCAATAAAGAGCATGCATATGCATTAACGATCAAATAGAAAGCATGCATATGCTGAGTTAGTTCATGCATTTCATATTAGAAGTGCACGAAGAGCACTGCTGCTATTCCTTATATGGTAAGCAGTACTTCTGAAACATTGGGTTTTAAGACGGCGATGAAAACTACAAGCTATTCACTAATCTATCTGCGCCTCTGATGTGGGCCGGGCATTTCCAAGCGTCCCAGATTGTTTGTGTGGTACCACGTTGTGCCCAAACGGCTCATCATTTCATTAATTAGCTTGAGCTGCACGGTTGGCAAACGCGGCAGGCACGGCGGCAGCTGTCTGGATTGATTAGAGAAGAGGACCCAGCGCTGCAATTATCTAGATGACTGCAGACAATGGCTGTCTGCTCTAATAAAGATTCGTCTTACAGCTCAGCAGGGTGTTGGAATCAGCGGAGACTCAAGTCGTACGCAGGCCAATACAACAGGCAAATCTCGATTCCTCGGCCTTTGACATTCGGAGTGAAAGCCGAAATATGAGAAGCACCACACAGCCAGTTCGCATTTTGGGTCCTTGTTACTGTAGAGTTTGGATTACATTGCGAATTTTATCCATGTCAAATCAATAATAACACACATGTAAAAACATGGTAGCAGCATATTGCGCATCCCTACTCGACATTCCTTTCAGGAAAAACAGCCGTCATTACGGGACATCCTGCAATCGCAGCCCATTCTCTCCCAGGTTCTCCGGCTCTGGTTTCTTTCCAGCCGACTCTCAGCCTCGCTTCACGGGGCAGCGCCAGGCTCAGCATGGGCAATAATTCCACCTCAGCATGTCAGCTTTATTTAGCTGCATAATGCCCTTACAAACCCAACAATACCTCTTTGTTACCCTGCAGGAGAGCATCCTCTATTAGCACTGCCAGCTGCTTTTCTCCTGATTTACAGGCCGCAGAGAAAAGCAGGAGGTGAAACAGGAGGAGAAAAGGGAATGAAAAGGGAAAAAAACAGGCCAAACATCATGGGCGAAAGCCATTTGGGATAGCAAGCGTTTTGCCATGGGAGAGCACAAATAAAGGTGTTCTCTAACAATGCTATCAGGCATGAACCTGCCTCAGACCCGTATGACACTAGGTGCGTACAATATCATCTTTCAGCGAGTAACTGATTACTTTTCAGTGGAAGAGGAAACGGATGAATGGGAATCATTCAACGGCCCAAGCAGCATAACGTGGGTCTGAAAGAGCTCTTGTGCTTTCTTGCCCCCCTCTTTATGTACCTGGAACTGGCTTTCCTAGCACGGTGGAACAATCCCGGTTTGACAGGCCTTCTTCTCTCCGTCACACCTGACTTCTTGTTTTGACGTCGTGGCTATAGCGGCAAGGTGGTGTGAAGGCGTACTGTCAATATTTTCATTCGGGATAATGTTCCCTTAAGTGCTTTTTCACTTAACCGCTTCCAGTATAAGAAAAGAGCGTCGGACGGAAACCGATTTGCTTGGTTAGCGTAGAGCCTCACAAGAAGGTGCACATGTGGACGACCGCATGCATGTTTTTCAAATGTCTCATGATTTTTCTTTCTTCTCTAATGACTCGCCTTGTGACTTTATTACAAAATAATTCAGCCATCTCAAGGCGAAGAATATCTCGACATCTTCACGCCAAATTAAACTGGATAATCGGCTTAAAGCAGAGTTGATTGTATCTTTCATAGTGTGACTTTATGGAAAAAAACGTATTAAGAAAGAACATGGCATGAACACGGGTCAAGTAACAGTCAGATCAGACCCAGACATAGATAAAAGGCGGGTTTTTTAGAGATCTTGTATGGACGGTTTACCTCCATTCCTGGAATATTTCCGCATGAAAGAATTGCTTTCTTCCACCAAAATCCTTCACAGATGCTTGAAGTGCATTATGTCCCATTGAAGACCAAACAGGGCATGCTTTACTGTGTTGTTTTTTATAAACGCCTTCAAAAATTGTAAGGTCTGAATACCACGCTGGATGAAATAGAGAAAAAAGCTTCTGTATTTAAAAAAAAAACAGTATATTGAAAGGAGGCGGTTTAGGGTCCCTTTATGAAATGCATTACTTCTGTATGACACTGTTTTATGAGGCGACATCCGAGTGTTTACAATAGCCAAGCGTGTCTTTTCATGTAGACTCTCTGCTCTGATACCCTCTTTCTGACTCCTCAGGTAGGTTTGACACTGGGATAAAGACATGGGATAAGGTTGCAGGGAAATATCACGTTAGCAAACGTGCACTACATTTAGGAGCTTTCAATCATGCAAAAACGGCACTAAAGAATGAGTGTCAGTTTAGTTTCTAACAGAAGCACTGCCGACGTAAAGAGGTAAAATAAATATGACAGTGTTTTTTAACAAAACAGGGTCAAACATCTTGCAGTCGGTATATGCATAAAAGTCCAAAAATGAACAAAAATTGTTCTTTAAATAAATTAGAAAAAGTAATAGTTTCTCACAGCTTTCACTGGATGGTTACATATCAGTATACGCATTCTGAAAGGTTTTACACAGGTTAGTATGAGACACCGAACATTTTGTACTTGCATCAAATTAAATATGGCATCTGCTCTGACAAGGGTTTATGATGTATGAGCTCAAGCTTAACCCATCTGTATAAACTTAAAGCAGTATAGGAAATAATAAAGGCAGTCTGAAGGGGCAAGGAAGGTTTTGGAGGTGTGCCAGTAAAACTAATGTAGACAGGCCCTCTGTCCTGACCTCCAGCACTGCTCAGGGGGACCCGCTCAAACATGCACGTCTCCTCTAATTTCCTGTTACAGCTCTTTCACACACACACACACACACACACACACACGCACACAGAGTAACATACTGCCTTATTATGGTCATAGCATAGTGAACAGGTACAGAATAAAGACACATACACAAAATATGCCACTTCGGACAGACTTGTAATGAAATATATAACCTATAAATATTTATGTATCATTTCAGGGACTGATATGTAATATTAACAAATCAGATAAACACGTGTATAATATTTATTATGTTTATTTTTAGGCTATTTTTATTTTTAAAGTTTAATTTGTTTCTATATATATTTTTATATTGTACATATATTTAAAAAAAAAAAATGTATACACACATTTTAACTATTAAAATATATACTCTCTAAAAATAAGTCATATTTATTTACGTTTTTTAAAATAAAGGGTTTTTCTGTGGGTTTTATTTTCTATTTCAAAGTAAATATTTCTTTAATTTCGGAGCATTACTGCTATTTCTTTTTAATAACCAAAAAGCTGAGCACTTGCATGCATCTAGAATTCAGCTTCTTGCAGTCATGGGGCACACAAAGCACATGATAAACAGTTGAAGTACTTTCTTAATGTTTAGGTACAATGCATAATGTAGCTTTTCAAAGATTTCTGTGCATGACTATACTAAACGCAACCTTTTATGTAGAGGTCCATCTACGTTTCCTACAGAAGTGTTTAAGTGCAAATAGGGCAGCTAAAAGCCTCCCAGAAGAGAAGCATTTTAAAGCTCCTTTGAAAGGGAGACCCAGGTGGTTCATTCTTGCTGGAGAACCTTTGGGTCATACTAATGTTCTCACTGCTCCTGGTTCAAACTCAGGCTGTTAGTAAAAGAAAATCCATAGCCTCGGGTGAATAATGAAACACCTCAGCTGCCCATGTAGACGCAGACCAAAACTGTGTTCTGTGACATGCTTTCAATTTACTTGCAATCATACCTCAAGAGAAGACATCCAAAACCCTCTCCAGCGCTACTGTGGTTCAGACCTGAGCTGAATGTATTTATATTAGATTGACTGGATTCATGAACAAAACAAAAAATACATTCCAACAAGAACGTGCCTTGAGTTTATGTAAAAATCAGGGTTATGCAGGATTAACATTTTCAATTCAACTCAATTTCTGGATTGAGATTAAGGAAATATAATGCACAGTTGCAATTCAAAACGACGCAAAAATCTAATGTTATTAGGTATTTAAAGTTTAAAATCAAAATGAGCTGAAATTAATTCATATATTTAATTATATTTAGTAATAAAAACAACAACAACAAATGTTCAATAAAAACTAGTATCGCATCCAAAATAAAAGTTTTTGTTTACATAATATTTGTGTGTGTGTTGTGTATATGTATAAATACATACAAACAATTATTTACATTTACATGTATTTACATGTCTGGAAACAGGTTTGAATTCAAATGGCATATAAGCAATACTTGGTATATATGCTGGTGATGTTAGCGGTTCAGCATTTCAACTCCACCTTTAAGATAACATAACTCACGAGTACTCCAGTGCTTGTATCGCACAAAAGCAGGACGCGTTCTGTACCTCCAGCTCTATTGGCACCGTGGCCCTCCATGCCCCCTCGCACCTAGAAGAGGCAACTAGGTCTACCTCTAAATGGCTCTTCATAGTCGAGATCCACTCCTGGGACCCTCTTATCCGGTCTCTCCCAAGCGAGGCAACACATCAGCGGGGTTCAGCGTCCCACTCTTCCGCTGCTCTCCAGCGCGGTGCTAAAATAACAGCCACTCTGGGTCTGAATGGGGCCACTGGAGAGGAAGGCTGTTAAGAGGCCTATCCCGTGCTCGGCGCAAGGGGGAACAGATGCCTGTTTGATTAATAGAAGACCACACAGACTGGGATTTACACATTTTTTCTTTCCTTCTCTTTTGAGCGCCGAGAGCTTCACGTCGAGCGGTATTTGCGCCTTGGCGTAGCTCGAAACGATTGATGACCGTCTGAACGTACAATACGAATGCTGAAGTGCATCCCTCTGCGGTTTTCCAGCATGTGCTGATTTCAGGGCTAATTAGCTTAACCTCACAAACCGGCAAGACTTCAGCGTGATGAATGCAGATGGAATAACGGAGTTACCTAAACACACAGAAGCACGGGAGCAGCGAATACGTAACGAAAACTCTTGCATTTAGCGCGTCTAAATCCTTTGAACTACAACAAGCATGGCAGCGCTTTTGCATCGTTCCCGGTCATGGAATTCTGTTCCTCCTTCCTGCGCTAGGCCACAGAATTCCCGTCTTTATAAGATCCTTCTGAACCGGTTTCCAAGATGTCGAATCCATTACAAGCGTGTTTGCAATATCCATTCAGTCTAGCAATTCGTCTCTGCCAGCGACTGAACATTATCCAAGCTTCATGTTTGGCCACAAGCAACAACCATCTGGCTTCGCGAGCGAGGATAACAACGTCCTCTGCAAATAGCATCGACTTCAAACGCAGGACACAATGAAACAAAATGCTAAAAATCTCATCCTGGCATCTCCTTCAAACGGCCACTAAAGAGCTAAGCGTACATATTTGATATTTGCTGCCTATCCTGATAAAAAACATACTCTCGCACTTAAAAAAAAAAAAAAAAAATGCAGCTACCCTGCAGCTAGACTGATGGTTATCCCAGCCCTAGCGGGAATGATCACACTGGGGATAGTTAAACGAGCTCCAGCAATCAAGTTCTGAAAGAAACCGGTCATTAGCTGGCCCACGAGTGCTAAAATTACCCTGCGCAAATGCAGGCAGACTCCTGAGAAGGCCTGACCTCAACTTTACAAGCTGCTCTCCTCGCTGTAGGGCTCCTCGATCATCTCAAGAGTGCTGTTCCATCACCGTCTGGTCCCAGGGCGGCCGTGGCACAGTGTAAGGATGGTTTTAACAGGCTTAGCCCAGGGAAAGCTGACTGAGAGGTGAAAGACGCTTACTTGAAGCCTGCCCAACTATGGAACAATGGCTTCTCTGCACCTCAGGTTATTATTCAGTGACTGAGGTCTTGCACATGTTTTGGAAGCCTGTCCAATTGAGATCCGGGTTAAGATTTGCGTGCATTATGACGTTACTTTCATAAGCACACTTCCCCTAAAAAGTCTAATTACCATAATGCAGCTGGATGTTTTACCAGTTATTCTCAACGGGGATTCTCATTATTGTAATTACATGATTTAATTATCTAAATAAGTATAAATTAAAAGTAGTACAACAAACACTATGATGAGCATAGAACTATGATGAAAAAAACATGTTCATGTGATCAGAATGATAGCAATATGGTAATTATTTATTGAATAAATTATATATATATATATATATATAAATAAGAAAATTGCATCTTTGTTGAGCATAAGAGACTTCTTTCAAAAAGCATGCTAATAAGCAACTACATAATAGTACTAATAGCAAGAATATGCATTAAAAAATGTTGTGTTGTGCATACTATTAAATCCTCTAAACAATGTTTACTCTCAGCCAAGGTAGTTTCACTGGCGTTTAAAAGGTTATGTCTTATCAATTATAGTTTAGAATCTCTGCAAATAAAAGCTACAATAATATCAATACCCCATGCACAGTCAGCTTAAACGCACAGCCACTGATATAGCATTTCAGCAAATAGCCAGACGTCAACAAAATCAATATGCCATGCAGTCGTTTCACCAAATTGAAACAAAACGAAAGGGAAAGGACAAGTCGAGATGTTATATTGTTTTTTGAAACGCATTAAAAAAAACAACTCCCACCCGCTTAGATAATAGTTACGGCTATGGTAGTATAGTATTGGTTCTAGCGCCTCATCATATAAATAGAACATGACAACAGAATCATAATTTAAAACATCATAAATATTGCAAGGAAATTAAAATAATTTATGGATAAGGTTGGTCGACAGGGTATGTTTTTCTGTTTGCACAGAGCAAAACGACGGGCGGAGAGGAAGAGGAAGATAGCTTTAGTAATTGCTTTTTCTACCCCCGAAGCAGCTTCCTGCCTTTTATCAAAAAGGCAATCTCTGTCAGTAATGGCTCAATTAATAATTAAACACATGTTTTATCTCCTCCACGCTCCCGCTATTTATTTTCATCTTCCTGACAGGCAGAACTACACAAACAGGGTTAGCGCTATCAATAAAGAGGAACATTCATAACACTCGCTTTCCAGAAATGAAAGGAAAACACACACACACACACACACACACACACACGAGGCAGATACCACAACAAATGGTCATATGTTCTGAGATGGTCGGGAGGAATAATAAAAGTTGGAAATAATAAAGAGATATGAACACCATTTTTCAGTTCTGTTTCGGAGCCAAGTGGGACCCGACGACATTCTCGAAAAAACGAAAATTCCTTTGTCCGAAACAAAAAGCTTCAGAGCATGATATTCCTGCAAAATCATTTACATACTTTACATATTGGTCAGACGGTCATGCCCTCTTCCTGTCTAACAAGACAGAATAAGTCACAATGTGGACCAGACCTTTGACTAAATGGAAATATGCGTGTAAACCAAGAGCCAAAGAGGCATGAACAATCAAATAAAGGACGAGCCTTCTGTGTTTATTAATATCAAATGACAAGACTATCCGCACCACTCGGACAAAACAGCTGTGGACCGTTTGCACGCAATAACAGCTGGACAGGCTTTGTCAAACAAAACACAAATCCAATTCCAACAGTACAGGTTGCAGAAAACTGGTGGGTTTAATATTAGCTGGTAATCTTGAAATATACGGCCGGTCCATCCCCGACCGTGACTCCGCGATCTCTGCGCTTCCACGATCCGACAGCTGCAAAGCTGATTAGCTGGTCAAGAGGTCAACTTCTATTCATTATTTAATGGGCAAGGGGCCACAAACACTGCAGAGCTAAGGTTAGCAATACATCAGCATTAACCTCGGCCGAGGAGAAGAGGCGCATACAAACACACCGCTCACCCACCCCCCCCAATCCCTTGACCCCTACTGGCCTCCACTCATTTTTCCCTCCCTCTATTTTTCACACATGCAGGAGGGGAGAAAAGCGAGTGCATTTTATATTCTGAAGGGCTGAGGGGAGGGCGTGCATGAAGGGGGGCTCCTCTGCTGAGGCGGAGCAGGGAGCAGACTTTTATTGACATGCAGCAAATAGCGGGTAGGAACAAAGGCCACTCAACGGCTATTGAATCGTGGGCCTGCAGACAGAGTGCTTGATTAGCGATTCGACACGGAGACCCTGAGCCGTGTAGCATATAATGAGTGCTTAGAGAACGACCCTGCGGCTCCCAGGGGACGGCGGTGGAAAGGAGGCAGGGCGGGGGGGAGAAGCATCCATCCTCTGCGGAATTGATTCGGCCAAATGCTATCAAGAAAAACCGAGTATAACGCGTGACGACCAGACGTGGCGCTTAATCCGGAATTACATACGTTACGATAACGGTACGGACTGTAAATATTACTCGTAATAAATGAGTTGGGTCAATTTGTTTTCACGGGTTGGCGGTGGATTAGTGGCGGAAAGCGTACGGGCGATGCGCGTTATCAATTTGATCTCGCGCGGTTGTGTCACTGGCTGCGTGTTTTTTGTTGTTGCTTTCTCACTGTCTTTCTTTCTTTGTTCTACAGTACTAATCCACTATGTGTGGGCCGGTAAGTTTAATGGAAACAATTTATTAAGTCCGGCTTAAAATGCCATCTGCTGTTAAGCCTTCCAAAGCCGCTAAGCTCTCAGTTTGGCCCGAAGCTGGCGGTGCTTCTCGCGTACAGTAATACGCTGTTTAAAATGAGCACAACGGGTCAAAATTAATCAGGATTAGCAAACCAGAAATCCACTTCACAAATGGCTTTCCACTACAATCTTCCTTCGCTATCCCAGCATGCCCCGGGTTTGCCTGACAGACCTCACACACAAAATGGGTGCGTCACCGCTTCACTGATGGGTAAAATGAAGAGAAAGAGACCAACCCCCCTCTCTCAACTGTGCTTGGAGTCTCTAACCTTTATTGTGGAGCTTGCAGATGCTGCACAACGTTCTAGGACCAATAATCACCTTATATAGATGCATTCGCTCAGAATGTGTGAATGTAAAACAGAGCTATACTCTACAG
>JAUCMU010000097.1:3333448-3383227 GCA_032275025.1 Enteromius treurensis | reverse complement strand
GAAGCGCTAAATAATTTCCCACAAAAACTCCTTGCATGGAAACCTGGCTAATGACAGACAGAGCGATAGATAGGATGATAGCAACATAGAGCGATGAGTGATGGGCATGAATTTGCTATGCTTTCATTCAGGGCAAGAAAAACCTGGCTCTATGAGATGGAGAGCAAGCCTCTTAAAAAGTTACAATAAGAGCAGAGCGACTGCGGTAATTATACGAGTTCACATTAGAATAAATCTGAACAGCTGTTAAGCTGATACAAAACTTGTATGTCACCACAGTACTTGACTGAGGCCACAAAATCAAATCAAGCACCGACATGCACGAAAGCTGTTTACAGAAACAAAGACACATGCATATTTGTGTAAGCAGCACCACATGCATGCCGAGGTATTTCCCTGTAATGCAATTCTCCAATGCGAGACGTGAGCCAAGCGAGTGATCAGTCTGCCAGAAGTTCTCCAGGGCAGACCAATTTGGGGATCAGAGCGGAGCGAGCTTTAGATTGGTCTCGGCGGACGTACTGTAATGGGACACATATGCTCCTATACCCCAAAAAATCTAAAATAACAGCCTGGAGGAATGGGTGCATTCCATGGAACAAAGTCTGGACAACCCACATTCAGCAACGACAACAGGAGAACAAGGGTAATGATACTATACATTCCTTGCCAAGCGATTTGGAAGCTACAATCAGAAGAGTGATCATGGCAACAGCAAAAACCAAGTGAAAGGGCACTGCGCCACTAACACACAGGAAATTAGAAAATAAACTTAACAACTACTATTTTTATGGTTTCAGGTAAACGCTTAGCCAGACGCCCTAGACCTTCAGAAGTTCTGGAATACAAAGCCAACGGTTTCCAGGTTAGACCTAAAAGACACTAAACTGGAACTACAGCGAAACTACTGGACGAATAAAGTTACGAATAATGAAATTAAACTGTCATAAGACCTATGCATAGTCAATTTCTTGGACATCAACTAGCGCTTTGATCAATTTCCCTGCATTTTGAAAGCCTACAGCTAGTCCTAGCGAACTGGAACTGTTATGGAACTAAATGGACATCAAAAGTTAAGATGTTATGAAGGGACTTTCATGAAACTGAATGGATATCAATGGTTAGAAAGTCTGAACTGGAGCTGGATATTAAAGATTAACATGTCAGAGGTGAAAAACATCATCAAACATCATCGGTTTCAAAGGTTATCCCTGCTGAAAACCCCCCCCCAGCTAAAACCAGCCTCGGCCGGTTGGCTGGTCTTAGCTGGTTTAGGCTGGTCAGGCAAGGTTTTAGCTGGTCGTTCCAGCTGGTCTCCCACCCTAAACCAGCTAAGATCAGGCTAGTCTCCCTGCTAAAACCAGCCAACCAGCTTAGGCAAGGGTAACTCAATATCTCAACAGACTGAGCGTAAAACAGTATGATAATATTTATTCCCTGCAGTCCTAAACCACTTAATCTACATATTCCTACTCTCGGTTTTACGTTTGTTTTTAATCCTAATCTGGCACTGCTTTCTCCGTATCATCTCTTTGATTCCTGGGGAGTGTGTTTGCACGACACACATTAGCAGGATTTTAAGGAAGATGCAGTTCGTCTCGCCATCAGCCGTAACACAGATTACGGTGTCTCTAATATCAACGACAACAACAACAAGCTCTTCTGTTGACATCAGAAGAGCTCAAACCATGTGCTCTGATCTACTTTTAAACATGTCAGCTGTTGCACAAGTCTTTTCCAACGGTTATGTCTGGAAGTCATCCACAGACATGAAAAAAAAAGACTTTAATTTGGACCCCGACAGTAGTCACAAGTTTTACTCTTCCTCTGAGCTTGGCTTGTCTCTTCTCACTTCCTCTTTTCTCGGTTTTCAGAGAGTGGGGGGCAAAGGCTCTCCAAACGATTCATGTCGGGCATCAGAAGTGCAGCATTAAACTAGACAGCTCCTTCGCACTGTGCAACAAACAGAATTCGTTTCACAACTTAGTTCCCCTACAAAACCTGGATGTGAACCAACTAAAAAAAACTTTTTGCGCTGACTTGACTGCCCTCAGCTACACTTTTGCTACTACTGGAAACAGTACAAAGTAGCACAGATCCGCATTA
Organism: Enteromius treurensis; assembly: GCA_032275025.1. Lineage (NCBI taxonomy): Eukaryota > Metazoa > Chordata > Actinopteri > Cypriniformes > Cyprinidae > Enteromius > Enteromius treurensis. The sequence goes on along the minus strand of JAUCMU010000097.1, from coordinate 3,381,121 downwards.
AAGCAAACCTTTACCAGCAGTCACTTGAAGATGAGTCAGAAATACAAGGAAATAAATAAGCATCTCAGCAATTTAAAGTCTCATAGGATTTTTACAGGCTTTTAGAGAGCATTTGAGATTTGCTGTCTGGTATTGAAGTCTTGAGATGTAAACCCACCCCACCCAAACCAAACCAAACCCAAACCTAACAACCCCTTCCCATGAGGCTTATGGCCCATGACTGCTAACATACAGTATGCACTTCAACATACGTGCAACCGGACAAACGCAGCATCTCAAGTGAACATGGAAAAGATTGGCTCCCAAGCATAAAAAACATTTATGAAAAAATTAGAAAACAGAACAGCACCATTCAGGCAAGAGGAATGTTTGCACTGATATACTTTTTGTTGTCTTCCTGTGTGTACATATACTTCTTATATATATATATATATTTATTTTTATTTATTTTTTTTTTTATAGTCACATCATATTCTATTCTACTTTTATTCTCTTTTTTTCTATTTTATTTTTATTGCTAGTTTACTTTTTAAAATTAGATTATTATATTTATCTACTGTACTTACTTTTATATTCAACTTCTATTTTGCCGTTTTACTTTTAAATTTGAATCTGAATTTGTTACTCTTGTGAAACAAGTATGGCTTGGAAATGAGCTTTGGGAGCATGCTGCATATTTTCAGGCTTTAGATGAAAACATTAACTTCAACACCAAAAACATAGCCTATCAACTGCTGTCTGAAATGAGAACAGAGCCTACTCGAATGCATAATAAGGAGACAAAGGGTTAGCTGTATGAGTTGCTGCAATACAGTATGCATTATGAAAGTATCTTGAATTTTGACATTATTTATGACATTACATAGCATCCGCAACATATATAAATGCTCTTACCTTTAGGTGCAGTAGGCGAGAAAAGCTTCTCTGATCCTACATCTGATGCCTGCAAAACAGAAGTGAAACACAATTAGGCTATGTTCATGTAAAGTTCCTTTTTAAACAACTGCTCTCATCCTCCCCTTTTTTGGGGGAAAGACAACGGGACACTGTTGTGCCAACCTACAAGTGCCTACCAACCAAGAAAGAACAGAGAAAGAAGAAAAACCAGAGGAGAATGACGTAAAAAGCCAACAGACAAATAAAACACTGTGCAAATGTTTAAGCTGAGCCAACTTGCGCAATTTTCCACATCCTTACTCTTAATGATTTAACAAAAGAACACTGATGGATGGTGACATCACAAATCCTACCCGCAGATTAGAATGGGAAAAAAGTAATCTCCCTACAAAGTGACTTAAGTGCTATGTAGACTAAACACGAGTGTGCTTTTCCTTCCCCTCCACGTACCAGAGCGTGTAGTTTCTGGCAAGCAGCGAGAAAAGGAAAACATGCCATGCTCTTACAAAAACACACAGTCATTGACAGACAGGACGTGGGGCTCTTAACGAAGAGAAAGAACTCTTAAATTCTTCACACACACTATACACAAGGGTGGCGAAGAATGCCAACACACACATTCCAGCTTTTTCTTAGAATAGAACTATGGTCTATCAACACAAAACACGCACTATGGATTCAACCCACCTGGTTTCATAAAAACATTTACCTCTGTGCACTTTAGCCATTTTTATGTTTCAAAGAGAAATGTCCACTGAGTGGCGCTAAAACACAGATGCAATACGTGAATCCTGGCACAAGAGCTCCTTGCCTCTCAAACACCTCTCTGTACTCCGCGAGCCACCGAACGAACCTACCTCAGGATTTTTATACTGTTTTGAAGTCATACCATGATATTCTTCAAGTAACTGTGCAGAAATTAACTCGGAAAACTTGTGTGAAAAAGAATCAAGGGTGTCAAGAGTTTTACCGCCTCTAGTGCTTTTTTCTTGGGAAACTGCAGTAATATGTACTTGTTACTACGTGTCTCGCTAAAATTGCACCAAGATACGTTTATGTATTTAACTTAGCAAGAGAGAGCGGTCATGTGTTTACACATCTTCTTAACCTGAGCTTCTCTATCTAAATTATTATCATATGCATATGCTATAAGACAAGCAAGAAGAGAAGAACATTGCTAATTTGAGAATGTCACTGTGTCAATTTTTTATGCAACATAATTTATGCGTAGTGCTTTCTGATTCTGTTTGAATCTTCTGCAGACCAAGTTTCTGGCTCCATTAATAACTTCTTCTTTAGAATGTGTACTCAGTCTAATATGCAAAACCTCCTGTGAGCCCAGACCCACGGCGTGGCATAATTTGTGAGACCTCCGTCGGCGTGAATCCTGGACTACATTAATACAGAGCTCTATTTCAGCCCCATAATTCACTATGTCAGGGGACTAATTTTTCAGCAAGCGGGATTTTTTTACTACACTAGCTCTCTGTGTCTGAGCGCTGGAACACTTTAGCTCACACACCCGTAGGATTACATGAAAGAAAAGAGGTTCAGTTGAAACTGGGCCCGTAGCATATGTATAAGCCTCGGGTTTGGGCAAAGACTGTCGTTAACGTTCGCTCGGCGCGCGCCTTTAATGTTGAAAGGGAACTTTCAATACAATGATCCGTCTATGAAAGGTATTCTTACGAGAGCTTAAAACAAGAGAAAAGCTGCCAGGAAGAAATTTATGGCGGCTGCATTTCACTGTTTGTATTTTTTGCCAGTGAGCAACTGTGTCCCTACAGGCCAGAGGTTAAAGGTCACTCATAACAAATTCTTACAACGCAGGGGGGCAGAGCGGTGATTAAAGTACAGAGTGATCAAAATGAGCAGGAAAGGAGAAAGAATGAGGAAAAACAAAGCAAAGACCAAGAGGCTGCCGAAGGAAGCAGAGGGGCTATAACCATTTCAAAACGGAGGAAATTGAAGCCACATTGCTGGGAGCCAAACAGCGTTAGTGGGGCCGCAGGGGGCCTGACCCGAGAGGACGTGTGATACTGGATCTGGAGGCAGAGAGGCCGGGCCTGGGACTTTGAGATGCCAAAACAGCCCTCAGTTCACTTCTCCCATTGCACTCATTAACTACGGGCTATGATGCAGCCTCCTCTGGAGCACGACCCGGCTCTCACAGGAGGAAAACAGAGAGATGGACGGCCAGAGGAGGAGGGAGTTAGAAAAATAAAAAGGTCACCGCCATGTGTTGAGACCTGCTGCCTACAGTTGTAAAGCGCCAATGGAAGAACGAACGGGAAAGGGAAGACAGGGAGGTGAGGTCGGATTCGTTGTGCCAAAGCGGTGCTAAGCCGTAAAAAGAAACAATCACAGCAGTCAGAGTTCAAACGACAACAAACATCCAAACGTTTTATACTGCTTCTTCTAACAGGTTCGAGCAGACTTTACAGGCTGGACGAAGCCAAAAGAACGAAAACAACTAACATGAAATAACTTTGAGAGGCATTCATGCAGCGAAAAAATGTAATAATAATAAAAAAAGTATTGATTAAAGGTCAAAATCAATATGCAGTTTAGCTGATAAACATAAAAATTCAATACAGCATAAAAAATTGCATGATAGAAGCAGTGATACAGCATCAGTGTTCTGATGGTTCCCTCCCCTGCTCCTGTTCTCCTCCGTCACCCGACGGGTGCAGTGCCAGCAGAGCCCTGGAGGCCTCAGAGGGAGGTGTCCCGCTGCCAAAGAGAGGGGCTCAGCCTGACCACTCTGTCCTGATTAACCTGACAACAACAGGATGACCTCTACAACCGATTTTAACATGTGGATCATGCTTGTGGTTAATCATTGTCACACCAAACTTCTCATTCTTCCTCTTCTCCATCAGCAATCACTCCTCACTCATCATCTTCAGCCTCAGTCTCTCTCTCTCTCAATGGCAGGATGTTGTCCAGATCCTTACAGGCTTCTATTTTCTCACTGTTTATGTAACATCATGTTGAAGAGGGCCAGCTAAGGGCTGATAAACATCTCAGTCATCACCCTCTTAAAACCAGCGAGTGCCACATCAACCTTGACATTTTGCTTGTTTGTTTGTTTGTGTTGAGTTTAAAATGTGTGTGTTGATCTTGTACCCGACTGTGCAGGAGATGCTGTGGGTGTGTGTTATACAATATATTATGTCAACTAGTATGTCATGTAATGTTGGTGAACTAAATAAGAAAATACATATACATGAAGTCAGAGATCTCAATATGAATATTAATCAAAAACACTATTTTATAGCTCTATATTCCAAGCATAAAGAGTATAAAATTTATATTATATAAATATAACAATCTATGTAACCCTATCACACAAAAGCAGTCATCAGCAGCACAGGTGTATTTGTAGCAATAGCAATAACAATATATTGTGTGGGTCAAAATTATTGATTTTTTTTAATGATTTTTTTGTCAAAAATCATCAGGATATTAATTAAATATCATGTTCCATGAAGATATTTTATAAATTACCTACCATAAAAATATCAAAAGTTCATTTTCTCAATATTTTATTTACTTATGTATTTACTAGTTCCTAATATTTGTAATTCTATCACTTATTATTGATTATAATATTATATAATTTGTCTGTAATATGCATTTATTAATTTAAGTAATATGAATATATATTTTTTAATAATTACCAATGTCACAATTATAATTAATTATATTCTTAATATTATTGATCTCTTCCTCAATGTCTGTACCTGATCTAAGAAAGCTGAGAAGCAGCAGTTGAGTAAAAACGTTCTCCTTTAAATGTTCTCTCATGCACACCGTAGCTCCTCAGGACTGTGTGCGTTCTCCCGCCGCTGCAGTCATCCAGGCATACAAGTTCCTGCTAATGAAACTCCAAATTAATTATCTTCAGTGTGTTTGTCCTTCTCTCTGCCGTCTCCCTGCCTCCCTCTCTCTCTCCTCCTCTCGCTGCTCTGCTTAATGACCTCCTACATACTCGTTTATCATGAGCGCTGCTACATCTCTCCTCCTGCGCTCTCATCCTATCAGCTGCGGCGCAGACCGCCTCCAGTCAGAACAGGTGTGTGTGAGAGTGATTACAGCTCTCTGCCCTCTCCACTCCACAGGAGAGTGACACACACACACACACACAAACTCCCACACCAGCACATTAGACATGCATCTGCACCTAAAGCATCATTAAGATGATAATGTATTCCACTGGGTGACCGTGCAAAATGCAGGCCTACCCACAAGTCTGTGCCGCTTGCCGCGAGCGCCACATTCAACGTCAGCCATGATTGGCAGAGGGCGGGGAGCGCTTCCTCTGCCTAAACTCTCGCTTGGCAACAACACGAACACGAGAACCTGAAGCGAAATATCAGCACGGCTCCTGCGGTTTGCATATCTAAATCGCCAGCAGCTCCTGCGTCTTCTCTGTTCCTCTAATTCACCCCTTTCCTTGCAGTTACTTCATTTACATTTTTACCGTCCTACTTGTTCGGATCTCTCTTCATTTATCTTTCTCTAGTAATCTTCCTTATCCAATGTCTTTCTTTCTTCCGTCTTTCTCGCTATAATTTAATCTCTCCTTCACTTGCACATTTTTTTTTGCCATAGCTTCCCCCTGCGTTTGAGCATTCGCAGGCTGTTAACATAGCAGCCGACTGGTGCGAAATACAAACTAGAAAGGGAGAAGAGAGAGAGAAAGAGTAAAGATGTGTCGCATAGTAACACTAAAGCCAAAACAGCGAGACAGGGTCACAAATCAGCTCAGTTGTGGATGCCTCCAGGGTCTGACACATGGCCAGGAATAAACGCATTTTGAGAAACAAGGCAAAAGAAAAACGGCGTGGAAGAGCCTTCAAACGCACTTCAGTTTCATATGTAGGCCGTAGATAAGTTCGCTAGATTTTAAAATGACAGACTCACACACATCCCAAGCAAACATGCATTCAGTGACTTGGTGGGCTGAAAGAGAGGCTTTCAATTCAACTGTATTTCCAAAGCGCTTTTCACAATATTATCTCCAAGCAGCTTTTCAAGGATCATGCCTTAAAACCTCCAGTTAGCACACCATGGGCAAATCCTGCTAAGGTGGTGAAGGTACAGAATAAGGAGCATAAAAAGCGGACCGGCTGGATAGTGATAATGAGACACGATTAAAGTCCAGTACAAATCAACTGCTTGTGCTAAGCCTGTTTCAATAAGAGCAGTGTTCCCATGCTCCTGGGTGACAGACATCAGCCACACAGGAACTGTCACGGGCCACAGGCTCTCACAGGCCTCCTCGTCTTTAATGTGAAAGAAGGGGAAGATAAAACGTGGCTTATCAGCAGAGGAATCAGAGCCTGTTCTTTAGTAGACACACTGCAGATAGAGATCTTAGTCCAGGGTTTCTTACTTCTGCCAACACGACCGAGATAAGGAGAGTAGCAAAGAAAGAGAGCGAGAAAGAGATAAACAAGCTCTCATTCTGCTTAACCGGACACTTCCATTAGATGCTTATGTCATTCAATACCACATGACTCTCAAGTAGCCTAATATCTAAAACTCGACCGAAGCTGAGACAAATCAAGGAACAGAACGATCTGAAGGAAGTGTTCCCTTAGATCAAGGGTTTTCAAACTGAATATCACAACTTAGTGCTATAGAGGTTAAAAGAGGTCTCTAAAATATTTTCTTTTTCCGTGTTTTCTTTTTTTTGCAAATTCTAAAATATTTATATTATGTATATTGCACATATATTTTATATTATTTATTTTTATTATTATATTATTTTATATATCAAAGATTTTAAAACAATCAAGTACTAGAGGCTGTATAAATTAAAGCGATAAAAAACAATTTTTACAAGATTTTTTTCCAGCTGTCAGTTAACTTAAAATACTATTTTAACGTCACACTTAAAAAATAAAAAAATATTATAAATAGTGATGTCAAACAATTATTTGCATCCAAAATAAAAAAATTGTTTCCATATTATACATGTGTGTGTACTGTGTCCATAATACACACATGTACAGTATATATATATAAAATATTTACTTGTGTATATATTTATAAATTTTATTTTATATATACACAAAACAGTATATACACAGTATAAATGAGTCATTCTACATAAATATATAGCTTTAGATAAAATATATAGCTGCCTTGGCATCTTAAAGTTTGAAAAACCCTGACAGTGTGTATTTCTACAAACAGCTAGGTTGTAAAAGCTAGACAAGACATATTGAATGGACTGCACTTCAATCTCCCACAGCCTCATTTCCATTCATGTCAAATTAAGCATGATGTATTCTGACTAAAGTGTACGGTGCAGTGCAGTCTACCAATTAAACACATGTGATTCTTGCGGGACGGCTTGAAGCACTATTCAGCATCGCCCTTGTTCACCTTGTTTTCTTCAATGAGAACAACGTCTGAGTCATTCACTACCTCGGGCAAGTATGAAGGAGAGCAAAGATGAGTTGCTTTTTTTTCTTGCTACAAGGGAAACCCATCCAGGCACATTGAATAATTCATAAATTATAAAGGTTTTTTTTGCCCCTTGCTGTGCCTTCATCTGCAGTAGCTAGAAGACAGACAAGGATGTTGAGGATTGTTCGGGTCTAGTTAGACGGGGAGCTCGGCGGTCGTACTACGTGGTAGACCACGGCCTGGTCTTTAATGAGAGGAAAAAAGGCAAAGCAAGACGCCCTGTTTTCATCCAACCATGAAGCCATGTGAATCTTACATGAATCATCTCCTTGTAAAAGCAAATACACATTCGGCCAAAACAAGCAGGCATCCCAATCTGAATCAAGGGTGCATTCAGAACCCAAAAACTCACTGCACTCTTGTAAGCAAGAGTTGAGCAGCGCACACACACACACACACACACACTGTATAAAAATGACCATGCATGTAACAGTAAAAGACTTAAATAAAAATAAAAAATAAAAAATGCTACAGTAACAATAAAAGTATTTTTGACCTTGCATGCATGTCAACATGTTTTTGACTGTTTATTATATTACTTCAGTTTTCAGTTTCTCATCACCACCTGCTTTTGGTGGTTACCTGTGTATTACAAGGGTAATAACCAGATTTCAGTACTTCCACAGGTTGATATATTAACATTACATCCGTTAATGAAATTACCGTTTAAATGTTGCTACTGTATTTTTTATGGTAAACTTTTTACAATAAATTTAGCCGTTTTTTAGTTTTGTTTTTAACCGTGCACGTTGTCCTTTGCACCCCAGATACACTTGACCTCTGACCCCTGAGTTGCTGCGCTCACTCACACTGCCTGCTTGAAATCAAAGCAGCTGCAGACTCCTGTAAGCACATCAAAGCAGACAGGCACTTCCAGGATTCACGTGGGTGCCACAGAAAAGTTGTAGGTGAAAGGGAAGGAAATGAAAAGGCGATGGCAGGGGAGGTAGAAACCGACAGCGTGCCAATGGCTAATCCCCCACAACCCCTTGCTGCACAAACAGACACGGAATGCACTATATAAAAGGAAGCTCACAGTTGAGCCGTGCTCCCGTTGGGATGGGACGTGCCACATTAAGTGGAATTTACTTTTAAAGCAGACACCCCTGCTCGTGTTACCCTGCTCTGTAACGCTATCCCTGAGCCACGGCCTCTCGGCGGGTCAACACGGATCTGCTCGCGCCTTTAAAATCACCTTAGCAGCTCCCCTGTCCTTAAAATAGAGAGGAGAGAGACGGATACCGGGGACACGGGCACCTGGTTTCACCTACTTATCATCAATCTCAAAGGGACAGCTCGGCCAAAACGGAAACTTCTACCATTATTTACTGTACACACTTTCATGTCATTTTAAGCATGAGCTTGCACAAATACAATTATTCTGAAGTATGAATCAACTTGGGTTGGTCCACATAAAGGTAAAAGATAATTAAACCAACAGGATTTATCTGGAGCTTCTTATATCCTGACTGATGTCTTCATTCGCTGCTAGGAAACTTGACTAGTGGACAGAGCTCAGGCACGCTGGGCTGCCAGTTTATGGAGGGAAGTTTAGGAAGGCTTGTGGCAGATGCACATTGTGCAGGGCTTCTTTTATCACCCCCGGCCCCAGATGTGCATCGTATGACGGCTCAAGGCATATAAATAAACACCCAAGAAATGATCTTTGATGAGCGCTAACCACGCAAACCCAGCGAGCGACACGCATTCTGACAGAGCGCTACACCCTGTCCATTTATCATCAAGCCGACAACTGTGCTAACCTTGTGAGAGAGATTATGGCTCCGGCTTTCACACTTACCGTTTAAACCTCACCCCTCCACATACCAGCAACTGAGTCAACCTTGTGACAAAAGGCCCCTGGTGGGGTTTTCAATTACATTCAAACTTTGCTCACTGCTATACTTGCGTCATCTGAAGCAATGTTAGGGGCGAAGAGAGGGGTCGATCACACCAGACATGTCTAGAAGCGAATTATTTTGTAAGACAGCACTGCAACAAAAGTACATGCAAAGTCAATGTTTTAGCTCCACCACGCTAAAGGTAATCTGACAGCAAATTGGGAATAACAATTACGCACTTTATAAAGCGCCGTGTACATATTTGCTCATGTTGTTACAGCCTTTTGTACTCAGTAAATACCTGGTAATTAGAGGGCTGTACAACCCAGTCTAATCTACTAACGCACACACTGAACAACACACCAGGGCCTCCGACAGCAAAACGAAAAAAGATCGCATTTCAACAAACACCCTTATTAGCTTTGAGACATTTTATGACGACTTCATCGAGTAAACACTGATATCAGTTGGAACGAACACCGCCAATTAGCACCTGTGTGCGCTGTAAGAATTTCTGGAAAAATGCAATAAAGGTTTGGGAAAGAGCGGGCTGGCGAGGGCGTGTGTGGGCGCTGTTGAATTACGAGAGACCCGGTGGAAGAAAATTAAAAGTTGCTTCGGATGCCAAGAAAGCGATGCGCAAAATCATTCACTTCGGATTAAAATATAATGAAGCAAGTAAATGCATCTTTGTCTGACATGCTACACTTTCAATTATTCATGCGGAAAGGGAGAGAGAGGGGAAAACAACAACTGGCAAACAGATTCCCCAGGGTGTTCAGCCCATATACTAGGAGGCACATGATGGCAAGGATGAATTTCTCTCTCTCCGCCTGTTAAAAGCTTTAATAGTCCTTGCGAGGCTCACAGCACCAGCTCTTTCTGCTAGGAATGTATCAATATTTAAGGCTGATACCAATAAGAGGGCTGATAAATGGCCAGAATTATAATTCAATGTAATTCTGTGTACTGTAAATACATTTCATTTATTTTCAAGTCATTTTAAATGCAACGAGTGAGCTTAGGCATTGCAATATTAAAGACTGTTATGAAAAATGGACATGCATTTAGAGATTTACTAAAGATTAGTGTGTGTATGTGTATATATATATATATATAGTAGTGCTGTCAAATAATTAATCATGATTATTTGCATCCAAAATAAAGGTTTTATTTCCATGATATAATGTGTGTGTACGGTGTATATTTATTATGTTTATATAAATACAGACACACGCATGTATATATTCAAGGAAAATATGATAATATAAAACATAGTAAAAGAAATATATTTTCAAATATTTTCAAAATATATACTACATGTGTGTGTATTTTTATATAATCAGTGCATATACATATATATATATATATATCTTGTAAACAAAAACTTATTTTGGATGCAATTAATCACGATTAATCAATTGACAGCACTAATATATACTCATACTTGGATGAATAGAACATTTAAAGGAACTTCGTATATTTGAAACGTTGTAACATTATAATTGTCTTTACAGTCACTTTAGAACAATTGAATGTGTTCTTGCTGAATAAAAGTATTAATTTCTTATGTACAAATGTACTGACCTCAAACGTTCGAAGAATATATAAATGAGATGAATAAATACATAAATGATTTCAAATCCTGTGCATAATTAAAACAATTAACAGCGCAATGCCAAACAGGTCATTTCTCTGCATCGCTTCTCTTGGGTCCTGGCACAAGAACACCATCCTGTAAACTCATTTGTTTCATAGCGGAAAAGAGCAAGGTTAAGCAGCTAATTACAGAGGCGCGTGATTGAATAAGCAATCAAACAAACCATCCAGCATCATCACAATACTGTAAATACAGCATTTTAAAAGCAGACGAGCGTTTCCATACGAATGCCATTTCCCTTTATCGATATCACTAGCGTATAAATTTCATGTTGCAAACTTCCCAGGCTTGAGAAAACCCACCTGAGCTCGAACGCGAGATTAGTGTTGGTGATGCTAACATTCCTGACGGGGAAAAACCCTTTCCTTTCATTTGTCACTGGGATTATCCTCTAAAACTCAATCGACACACACTTTCCCAGGGGATCTAGGAGAAATCGGATTGGTGAGTCGTTTAGACGTAGTCCTGTTTGCATATCATGTCTACGGACATAGAGGAATTCCACTTGACATCCTTCCGGGATTGGCGGCAAATAGCAAGGAGATAAAAGGCGGATAATCCTGGAATGCCAGAATCCCTTAACCCATCATCCCGAATCCAACTGTGAGGCATCACTGACAGAAAAACCAGAGATTCAGCGGCCAAGAGCGGCTCCCCCAGACTCCAGAGTCCCCACTCTATCCTCACACTGCTTAAAAGCTTTACAGCCAGAAAGAAGGGGATTTAACTAAGTGGTAAACGCAGTGAAAGGCGAGAGGGAGCGGGCCAGGGTGGGGGCATGTACTGTACGTTTCCCTACTGAGCAACAAAAATGGCTTTGCCTCATCTCATACAAAGAGCTGGCTCATTGCAAACTCCAATAAACGAAAGGCGGTACGAGACGTCTTGTGATTTATGTGACGCGTTTAAAATAAGAACTTTTTTGAGTTTTCATGTGCCTTTCCCATGTATTGAATAGTTCTTGGATGTAAAGTGAAAACTGTGTGTCCTCTTCATGAATTATACCTCAAACCACGACTTGTTGCATGCATTATATTCATAAATGAAAACCAATTAAAAAATGTCTAATACTGAGGGAACTATATTTGAAATATTAGTGCAAAGACTAGTCTTACATTTTGGTAGTTGGTCAGACTAGTTGGTAACACTTTATTCCATAAGTCTGCTTATACATTCTACTTAACAGTAAGTAACTTACCTACTACATGTCAACTAGCAGTCAGAGAATTAGTAAACTAATCAGAAACTATGTATAAAGTATGTCAACTTATACCACTAACCCTAAACCTAGCCTAACAGTCTACCCTGAGGGTAATTAATGAGAATTAGTTGACATGTAGTTACTTATAGTTAGTTGCATGTCTGAAGTGAAGCATGAAAACAGTGCAAATGACTAGTTTTTGAGATACATAGAAGCTAAGTTTATGCAAAAGGTCCAGAACATGATAAAACCACTACAAACGGGGATGCACAAAAGTCAAAAATGAAGAAGTTGTAACATAAATTGAATTGGCAAACACAAGTTAAAGGCAGTGAATAGAATTTACAGTGAATTTCACAGGAAATTAACGGGGAATAACATTCATGGAAATTAAGGCCTGGTTTCAATCGTTCAATCGCCATCGTTCATTTAGGACATCTATATAATTGTTTATAAAAGTGCCTTAGAAAAACATTATGAGACTAAAAGGCACATAGTTTAGTTTAAAATCAGTCATTGCAAGTTTCCTGCAGTTGAAACAGCTCAGACATTCGTCTAGGATGTCTGTGAAACCACTCTGGTTTATAACATTTAATACAAAACTGAATGTAATTAGATATATTTTTAAATCTACAGTATTTGTCTTCATTTTTTATGCCTACAAAAACAACTAACTTAATCTGACCACTTTAAAATCTACTTAAAAAATGACTTAAAAAGCGCATTTGCTTCCTGAAATTGTCATTTGAAAGTCCCTGTAAGAAAAATCACCGTTCAAGATTGAAAAAAAAAAGTTTATACTAGAACACACTAAAAAAGCCTATCCACTTTACTTTCCATTTCTGTGTAACGAGCTATTTCTAATTGAAAACGGTTCCATATGTTTAGTGCACTCTCAATCTATCATTGAGAATCACTCACATTTTCATAAGAATTTTAACTGCGAAACACAGCACCAAAGAACAATGCAGTCACTTAGGTGTGAAGCAGATCCAAAAAAACAAACCATAAAAAAAAATCTGTGACCGATGGCAAACTATCAGCACCTCAGGTGCTCGGTCATGCTCTATTAACAGGTGGCGTGCTCCTCATAGCAGACACAGGCACCTTGAACGCCGGCCAGCCACATCAAAAAACCCACCCAGACCCAGGCCTTGAACCCGCCCACCTGGAGGCCGTATATCACCCAGCCGGAAATCTCACTACATCAAACAAATACCAGGAAGAGGGCAACTGACAGAAATGCTCCAGGAATCAGCTCTCTCTCATTCTTTGCTATCCCTCGGCTGATGGTGAACAGGCACCTCGTGAGTTACGACCGAAAGCTCCCCCTGCGGGTAATCAGAGAATAACAGAAGTTCACCCTGTGAAGTCGGACTGAACGGGGCCCAATTATATTCAGTGTACGTGGGTGTGCGGCACCTGCCAGTGCCCTTCAAACCCTCAGTACAACGCAGCAGGCAAATCAATGATAAGCCCACCGGGCTCCTTTTGCTCCCGACACCTCTCCGTCTTCCTCTGCCTTCCCTTCCCATTATAGCTGGCTGTCACTTGTTGGATTATTATCGCTGCACTCTGCACCCGGAGTACGGAGAGGGGGTGGACAGAAATGTCTACCTCGTCTCTTAAAGTCAGCACTCCCTCGCTGAAATTTAACAAGATAACCCTGCGGAGAGCGGCACAGGAAGTACGAGACGGAGCAGAATGACAAACACGCACGTGTGAGCGCAATTAAAAGTCATGTTTTCACTCAAAATCTAGTTACAATTTGTCTTCTCAATGTTTGGCTTCAGGTCGCTCTACTTAATTAGATTACTGCACAAATGACTCCCTCCAAAAAGTATTTAATTACTTTCAATCTTATTGACTACCTCGACAAGGTCATGATACAAAGATGGACATGAAACGGTTATTTTACCTCTTTCAAACAAGTGATAGATAACTACATACATTTTTCTGGTCACTCTTAAGACTAGGGTCCAATTCTAACTAAATTAACTAAACATTAACTCTGACTTTTGCCTCAATATACTCCCAATTACTGCTTATTAATACTCAATAAAGTAGTTATTTAGATTTGGGTGCGAGTTGGGTAGTATGAAGGATTCAGAATTAAGGAAAGTCTTGCCCAGTAAGTCTTTTTGTATTTTTAAAGTAACAGTAGAGTTGAGTAGTAGTAGTAGTAGAGCCATTTAAATAGAAAGTATGTATGTTAAGGTTAGACTTTAAATTCTGATCCACTTTTGTATTGTGTATAAATGTTCTACAGTCTACACATAGTATAAGAAGTAAAAAAATAAGAGCAGTCCCTTACTTTAGTTTTTCAAGGGGAAAGTAATCAGATTACAGTAACTAATTCCACCCAACACTGTTTGGCTTATCTAATGGAATAATCAAAAAGCACTCTAGTGCAGGACATTTAATTCAATAAAACGGCTGTTTCTGTAACCGAAAACTTCTCACATGTGGCTTTGAAATTCAGCACAGTGCTCCGGATATCATGTTGAAAGAACATGCGTGGAAGCGTGAACCAAAACTGTTCCACGCCTCAGAAAAGGTCTGATTGGTTTACAGCATTACAACAGACCCTAATGCAACATCCAGAGTACTGTTTAATCTACTAATAATCACACTTTCCTGACATGCACACACTTCCCACATCCAGATGTTAGGCATCGGTGCCCAGGAAAAACAGGACGGATAAACACAGGGAGCTGGGAAATGAAAACAGTGAACATTAAATATAATCAAGAAGAAACAGAAACACGAACAGGCCACTTGAGTTCTCACATATAATTTGTTTTTTTGCGGGATTTGCCAAGACGAGCTAGATGACAGGGCACTGAAATTACATGAGGCAAGTCCAAAGCCTTGCCAAGAGCCCACTCTTCGGGCGAAAGCAGTTTGGAGGAGCTGCTAAACTCTTCAGATCGCACGAGGCTGGGGATTTCCAGAAACTACCTTCTCAATGCAGTGAAATGCTATATACAGTTCATTTCATGTTATTATATCATGTTCTTATTGTGCTAGTAAGCTGTTTTTGTGTCTTGTTTTGTATCACCTAGGTGAAAAACCTAACCACAGTTTAGTACAGTTAACTGGAATATACTATGAAATAACATGATTTTTGAGAATTGTAGTCTGTTTTTGCAAATTAACACTTCATAAGTTTTTCAAAGGCAAATTATCTTGAGTTTCTCTGAACAGCACACGGTTTTAATTTCTTAACACAATATGGTCCAATGTTTAGATGCAAAAAAAATTCTATTTTACAGTTCTATCCAGTACACAAAATAATATTATCTGTAAGCAATGGCATTGTTGTGTGCTATTTTTAAAGACTTACCAGATGGCGCCATTTATCTGTAAATTCTATATTTTAAAAAAAAGATCAAGCACGAATAAAAAAAAAAATCTGTCCAATTGACTTTTTACAGTTGTATTTATTTTCATGCCTAAAATTGCTTTTTAAGCTTTATTTAATTATCTGTAAAGTAGACTAGTTGGTACCCGAACTGCATAAAGCAAAATTTATAGGCAGCAACACCTATTACAGCTTGCCGAGCCAAGCTGTACCGCACACAGAGCCGGGCGGACGTCACGTATTGCAGAGCGCGGTTTGAGCACCTATCTAAATAGTGGTAGTCTAACTAGCCCTGCACAGGCCACTGTTTGCACAGGCTCTCTCTCAGCTCTCTGATGTTGCCACAGTGCTAAACTGCACAGCTGTTGTGCAATCTGTGGCGGTGTTAATTACCCTAATGTGAACGGCAGCTTGTCAGCCCCACACTAACAAAGAGGCCTTATGGTTTTAATGTTGGCCATCTTTCGTTCGCCCTCCCCTTCTGCTTTTCGCCTACTCTTTGCCCTTTTTTAACCTTCTCTTCTTTCCATCTCTTTCGCATCTTCATTCATCTCCCATTTCTTACTCTCCTTTCCCTGGCAGACCATCCGCCTTATATTCTACACATCCCAGGAAGGCAAAAAACATCTAATGAAACCTCCCTGTGCAAATCTGCTTAGTAAGGAGAGAAAGCGGCTAAGGGACCAGATTAAACAAGGATTTAATCCAGTGCCAGTGAAAGGGCTTAAAAGGAAATATGAGAGCAGTGAATGGTAGAATGCAGATGCCCTGAAAAGAAGGGAAGGCGGTAAATCTGAAACAATCGCTTCACATCTGACTTAGCATCTGTAAAGACCTCCAGCTAAGAGAGTGCCATTTTTCATTAAACTTCCTGGAACGCTTTCATACGAAGGACTTTGTTTTAGTCCACTTTATCAGCCGCATTTACAGCAGAATAGATATACAAATATTGCAAAATGCAGTTTAGTTGATTGACTGGGATCAAAAAGTCACAACAGGTGCCAAAATCATCAATGACACAATGAAGTATTTATTTAAACAGGTTTTGTCATTAAGCAGTTCCTAAGTAGCAGGTTCAAGTCAGCTTAAATCGGCATTCATAAGCCATTACTGCTACGTGTACTTACCTAAGCTATTAACATCCGAAAGCAGATTTGAGAGGTCAAATTATTAACGTTTAGTAAGGTAGTTGTTAAGTTTAGGTACTGGGTAGGATTACGGATGCAGGATAAGGCATTGATATTTGCTTAATTACTACTAATAAATGGCTCATATTTGGGTAATATGCATGCTAATAAGTAACTAAGAGACCCTCAAATAAAGTGTTACAGTAAAAACAAAACAGTTTGTTCATTCTTAGACATTAAGGTACGAAAAGGGAGTTTAAGTAGCAATGCAATAGCTATTTTGAATCCCCCAAAGAACCTTTCAGTAAACAGTTCTTAAAAAAAACACTTTAATAATCTCAAGAAATGTTTCCATTATTCCGAACCCTTTTGTTCATTGGAAAGTTCCCATGGATGCTTTTGTGTAGCCATTAAATCTTTTATTTTTAAGAGTGCATCTCTAGCAACGAATTTAGACATTGACCACCAGAGAGAAATGGGACATGGCGTGCACTGTTATCTTTAGTCTCTTTTCTCTGTTATTAGAGAGAAAAAAACATCTTGTAAATAGCATGTCTGGGTCGTGAGCTTCCATCATTTTCCACATGGCACATTTAATTATGAGCTATAAAAGGTGACAAAAGACACACAAGTGCCTGACCGGAAAACACAGCGCTAAGGAATGCAGGAAGAGGCCACATTTGGGAGAAATAAAATCTTCATTTGTTCTAGAATCAGCCTAAATCTCAACACAGTCTAAAAACCCTGTCAGGCCTGCAAACAGAGCCGCATTCACGCAGACCCACCTACACTCACCATATACTCCAGATGCAACACATTAAAGGTAGAAAATGAGACACCCTGCACAAAAGAGACAGGACGCCTTTGGTGCGCCATTCTTTTATTGCACAAAAAAGCAAGGCTCTATGCACCCGTACACAATGGCTAATTGGAACGGGATCACACAAGATTAAAGAGCGAGGTCTAGGAATTATTCATCCGCCTGCCTCTGTGTTTGAAGTGTAGTGGCTGTGGTTAATCTGCAAGGCTTTGACAAAACAACAGCAGCAGCACAGCCGGCCAGCGTGACCCAAGCAGAGAGGATAACTCCCTGACATCCAGCTTTAGCGTCTCCGTGGCAGACAAACACAGTGTGCCGTGTGCACCGGGCCCCGTTCAGCTGCATCCGCTGTGTGCAGCCAGCTTGAAATCCAGCTCGCCCAGCCACTGAGTCACTGACCTATGACTTCAGCAATACCTGGAGGTATTCAAAAGGCCTTGGCACGTTGCTGTTATGTGCAAGCGTGTGAGCGTTTGACATTTAGCAGAAAAAAATGACAGGAGGGGAAAAAAGCAAAGAGGATGAGACATTACAAAGCTTAGAGGGGTTTACCAAGAGCAATGTGATGAGATGGGGGGAAAAGAGAAAGAAAGTGAAAAATGGGCTGTATTTTTGTGCCACTCCATTGTCTGGTGCTCTCAAAACTCTTTTACACATTGGAAAGGTCAGTCCTGTAAAGCACGGAAAAATCACCTATTACTAGAGGGAGAAAAAACAATACAAGAAGTCAAATAAAATAAACGTGCTTTTATGCAATAAGCCTAATTCTCTAGTTTGAACAAGCTGGATATATGAAAATTTAGTTAAATGTGTCTGCTTAGTCAAAATGACCATATAAATATTGCATAACTAGAGAAATAATATAACATGCTAAAAAGTCATGGGAAGAAAAGAAGTACAATTTTATATCCTTATCAGAATAACACGCTATCAGAACTCTGGATAGTTTATCTTATACGATAGCTAATGTACACAGTAACACCCTTCATAACATTAAAAAAAACCAAAACCTTATCACCAATATTAATGAATCCAGTTTGAGGTCGTATAAATCAAGTCACTTTGGAGATTAGGCTCAAACACACATCACACATTCCCCTTTCCTGCTCCGCGCTTGACTACCTTTATCACACCTTACTCGTACAAAACTCAATTTATTTCTCCACGGACTAAGAGGACTCAAGATGTTAGCTTCGTGCCGGAAGGTCTGTCATATCAGGCTAGGCTGTGATCTGCCTCGACTCTTATATTACAAATAGCTGGCAGATTTTTCCTCACCCTCTTATCAGGACTGCCGAGCCAGGCCCCCGCCATATCGGCTCTCCGCGCCTGATAAGTGGAGGGTTTGAAGATACGAACGAGGGAGCGTTTGCAAGCTAATTCCAGAGCTGCATCTGCACAAGATTAAAGATTAGCCTCTGGCCACGGGGAAAAAAAAGAAAAGAAGAAATATACATTTGATTTGTCGCAGAGGAAGGTGAAGGCGAAAGAGTGCCCTTTTAACATTCGCTACAATATTGCCTCACTTTCTGCTATTTCCTATCGCAAATAGTCTATGCTACATGGTGTAGAATCAGAGTATAAATATTTAGACAAAAATTCACATATTCACCCTTGTTGAATATCAACCACCAAAGTATACATGTGCGCTCTTACCCAAGTGAATTCTGGGAGCAAAGATATCCCTGACAGTTCAGAGAGAAGGAATTAAGTACAGTAGTCTATATCCACTTCTGGGTGTAAAAGCTGTAAATCATAAAGCTGAGCAATGCAGCTATCAATTTGCTTCATTAAATGTGCATTCATAAGATATTATACAAGGCGAGTAACATATAATTATCATATATCAACACACGAAGCACCCGCAATGTAAAATGATGTAACGCAAGCCATAAACATGATTTGTGAAGGTGGTGACGAGTATCTTAAATGGTCTCGATGCAAATCCTTTATGCAAATCTCATTCAAAGTGCTAATGCAGACTGACAACAAACCACCACAATCTCTGATCTATGCTCTATCCAGCCCGAGGCAAGCTGTTTACATCATCAAATGATGTTTCGCGCATTATCCTAACTCCAAATAAGCTCAAATTCAAGCTCTCCCACATTTGGTTTCCATATTTTCACAAATTTTATTTCATGTAGCCAACTATAACAACTGGCATAGGTAGTTTTGACAGCAAAATGGCAGGAAGCCAAAACACCTAAGGCGCAGCTTATATGCAAAGGACTTATGGGTAACCTTGAACGGCTGATTAGGTAGAGTCTAGATACGTAATATGAAATGAACCCAACTCGGTGTACAATGGCAGAGTTACACAAATGTAAACCACGCGTGTAAAGAAACAAAAAAAAAGAGAGAGAAATGTTAATGTATTAGAAATGTTATCTGTGTGTTGTGATTACATTAAACAAACGTTTACCGCCTATAAAAATCAAGTGGTGTAACCAAGTCGAAACTATTTGAAACATGTACTCAGTGTACGCAACTTAAGCCAGGTCTTCAAGGCATTTTATTTGTTTATTTCTGTAAAAAAGAAACAATGTATCAATTTCATTACTTGAAAAAAGATAATGCAATTATTAATGCAGTTACTCCATTTGACCTGAACAAAACGCGCCTCTTCACAAAAAAAGGTCAAATATGTGATATTTTCATAAAAATCAATGACCTTGAAACACAGTTGCCAGGGTTTAAAGGGATCAATCATCAATTTTTAATTTTCTTGTCATATGACGAAACAAAATGGCTTCCAGCAGATTGGTAATACCACACTGACATGGATTTGGCAGACCAAAGTATTTAATCATTAACGCTTTAAACTGCATAACTGCCTATTTTTCTTTTATTTATTTAAAGAAATAACAATACAAGATTATGCCAAGTTACGTTTTGTTTTGTTTTTTTTTAATCCTAAAATGGTTACACCACCCTGACATTTTTACTTAAACCCATACAAAATATGGTAAAAATAATTTACATTAAAAATGTATTAAAAACAATGAAATGCATTGCAAAACAATGCATTATGGAAAATGTGTACAAGTCGTTTTTGTTTTTAAAATTCGAATTTATTTACTACTGAATGATTTAATAGACAAAAAAAATAAAAATAAAATTATGAACATCACGCCATTGACCCATGTGCAAAGCAAGAGTAACAAATTAAGTAAAAAAAAAAAAAAACAGACACTGATCAATGTGAAAGAGAGAAAGATTTCAGATAATTATGCATAATTTGATGCTGAATAACATAACACAAAGCGCATACACACAACAACGGCATTAAAACCGAATAAAACACAATGACTTGAAGCAGTAAACTGCTTGCGATAGCAATGCGCGAGGGGAAAAAACACCTTCAATCTCCAGAACAAAACCTGAACCTGAAGATTCAAGGCAAACCTTATTCGTACGACTTCAGACACATGTGGTTTTCATTTGTCTTTCCCCCTCTTTTCTTATTAAAACAGCATTTCGAAAAGACTGCGTTGATCAAATTACTGCATGCAAAATATAACAATATTTCAGAGACGCATTCGTTGTCGCAGGCTCGTACTTTATGGACAAGAATCTTACCGATTCGCTTCCATCGGAGAAAAATACTCACACCGTTTCTGCGAAAGGTGCCAAATAAAATGCAATTCCGTTACATCCAGTATATGCCTTCTGAAAGCGAAGGCAGATTTCTTTCGCCGAGCTCTCGTAGATCTCTAAGGCGCACAAGAAATACGAACCTGTCCCAACAATAAATCTTCAGAGGAACGTTTTTAACGACTGCGGTGGCGAAAGCTGTTAGAAGCGGAGGATATTTTCAACGACAGATCAGACAGACTGATATCTGTTCAGCAATGAGTCATACATTCCTCACTCAGGTGAATAGAATCAGGTTTTTAGTCAAGGAAAGGTGAAGGCGACAGATATGAATCCCAAGTCGTGGAAGCACCTATGACAGATCATTAACAATAGATTCCCAGCAGTAGCGCTCGATTTCACAGGCAAAAACACCTCAGAACAACATTCCATGGATTTGGTCTCTCTGTAATCTCGTTGACCTCGAATAAGTGAGCGAATCCATTCGTTTTCGACGGATCTGGAGGGTTTTAAAAGTCCCCACACGAACTGAGCGCCTCCGCTGCGCGAGGCTCTCCAGGCGCATACGGGAGCGAGTGTTCCGCGAGCGCGCGCTGAAGTGCGCTTCAAGCGGCCGCTCCGCTGGGTGTGTTAAAAAAACAAGACCAAAGCAATCGATGTATGAGAGGCGGAGTTCAATTCACACCAGCCTCCTCCTCCTTTTTTTCCTTTCTTTTTTTGAAAGAATGAAATGGTAATATAAACGTCATGTGGACGGCTTCAATGTAAAAACTAGGCAACCGCATTTTCACCTTAACCTTTCCATAGTCGTCAAAGTGTTTTAGTGTACTATCCTAGTACTAGTGTACTGTTCACAAACATGGATATTCTACTTTTTTTTTTACGAACTTAGAGACCATCAACAAAGAAAAGCAGCAACATCATCATCACTTTCATCAGCAGCAACATTTTTCATTAAATAACACTAACTTTTATTTTTAAATGTTAAATTAATTAAAGAAAATTAATCTCAATTAATTATTTGACAGCACTGATATATAAATATATATATATATATATATAACAGATATAATTTAATATATTACACAAAATTACAACACTTGACTTTGGAGATAAAAAAACAACAACAACAACACTTAAATCTTAAAAACATACTTTAATTTTTGTATAATTGTATTTTAATATTTGCCTTTGTATATCCCAGTGTGATTGTATTCACTTTGTTCATCAAACAGAAAAATAAATAAATAAATAAAATAATAAAAAAAGGTAGTACTTTCATATAGGAAACAATTCTCACTGTTAACTAGTTGCTCAATAGCATGCCTATTATTAACATACTTGCCATTTATTAGTGCTTATTATTAGAGCATATTCTACATCCCTAATCCTATACCTTATGCCTAAACTTAACAACTACCTTAATAACTATTAATAAGCAGAAAAGTAGGCAAAAGTCGTAGTTAATGGTGTCTCTTTAGGACACAAAATCTTAAGAGAAGCCTTTATTATCTATTTCCAGACAAAATAATTACAAATCTTGTGTTTTATTGAGGGTTTGACCTATAAACTGTGCAGACAATGTAATACAGCTTGACTGAATCAAAGCAATTTTTCAGCAAGGGATTTAGGCTGCGGCTGGCTTTAATAAAAACCAAACAAACGGCATCTTTTAAACACTAAAACAGTGTTGCAAACTAACCAACCAATGTTCTTGTTTTGCTTTGAACGGTGGCTAAATAGTGCAGCCTGCTCCATAAAGCATGCGATGTCTGCGCGGCTTCTAGGAAGTTTTTGCATGGAATGCACAGCTTGTAATTATTTACCAGCTGATTGTGATTATAGGTCATCCCCTTTCCTACACACTTCCTATTAAAACCTTCAGGAATTCAGAGAAAAACAGTACATGAGCCGCAGACACGCATACATTTAAAAAGCAACAGAAAAACAACTGAGAGATCACGAATGAGGTTAATCTGAGGTCCTCTGAATGAAATAATTGTCTTATTATCTTTATTGGTTTATTGCTACAGTATGAGCAAATACAATCAAATTTTGTAATATAATTCAGAACATTTCAGTACCAGCTTGAGGCCTCTAAGTCAAGCAAGGGAGGAAAATGCATGGATAAGCACATTACAAAACAAACAGTCTTTGCTCTGAAACACTGAAATATCATCTTTGAAGAACTCAGCACAGAATATGCTCATGAAGATACAAATTCATGTAACGCCACTAACCTTAGCTCTGAGACTAACAGAATTTTAGATTAGCAGCACAGATGTGCCACATGTCGACAGCAATAGGTTTTCACTTTGCCAAGGGAACTCTCGGAAGATCGGTCTATAGATCCGTTTTTGCTACTAGGCACATCTGATGACAGAAGAACGATTTTAACTTTCCTCTGGCTAGCTATTATCATGGGTAGAGAAGATCTACCGAATGAAGGACAGATCTGGAAATTCAAAGTCATGTAAAGCTTGAAAGAACCATCCGACTGGTTTTGCAACAAGAGCTCCATCAGGTGCACATATGTTCTGCGTGAGATAAAGACAAAAAAAGAAAGGAAGAGGAGAAATCAAGCTTGGGATTGAGAAGGGAAGAGAGAGAGAGAGAGAGAGAGAGAGAGAGAAAAGAGAAAGATGCTGCACTTGCCTCAGGTTGCCTTTCAGCTATCTTTCCCTGTAGATTCATCTGTCAGAGCTCAACCGAGAGTGAGACAGAGAGTGAGAGAGAGAGAGCGCAGGCCTCATTGGGCATCTCATCCTCAGGCTTAACAATCCAATATTGGTTGTTGCCGAAGATAATTATGCCCCTCTGATGATGGAACACCTTGGGCAAGTTACAGCAATTTGCATCACCAAACATGGCAGATCAGCATACAGTAAATGAGGGAGGTTTAAAGGCATAGCTCACCAAAAATGAAAAATCTGTCATTTTTTACTCACTCTTATGTCATTTCAAATCATAGACCTTCTTTCGTCTGCGGAACACAAAAGGAGTGTTCGAATTCATAGTGACCGCATCTGGTATGCTTTAAAAACACAACACAGCACAAATCTTCATTCCAAGTCCTTGATAGACATACAATGGCGGCGGCTCAGAAGAACAATTTGTTTAAGAATCTGACTGATTTGGTTCACAAATTCAGATCCAGCTGCGAATGATGGCATTTCATTAACTTTATCCCATAAATGGGACTTCAGAAGACGTACTGTGTAGTCATGTTCTACTTTGACGGTGTTTTTGTCCTTACACACATGGACACTATGATTGCCATCATTTGGAAGAGCATGAAACATTTCCTTTTGTGTCGCACTACAAACGAAAACTTCATTAGGTTTTAAAAATACCATTAGATGAAGTAAGTAATGGCAGATTTACGAATAATGTGTCTTCATTCTTAACCTCCTGACACTCATTTTTAGTCATTTTGCTCCTTTTAACAGATGAGAACAAGGTGACCATTTTTATTCTCTCCAAAACACCTTTGCATCTACTTTACATGCTTTTTGTTTGTGACAAAGTCATTCGGAAGAGACAAATGAGTGGATTGGATACTGTATGTGCATTTGGAAATGTGTTGTTAAGAAAAAGACCTTTTTATTCATGTGCAACCACATTATTAATAATAAGTAATACGTGTCCCACACACAGAGCGTGATTTAAAATTGTGGCTATAAATCACTCAAATCAGCATTTGAAACTTCTCGATGCAAGCCATTCCAGATTTCTGTTCTGCAAAACCAGGAAGTGATTTATCAAAGCACTTACACAAATTTTCTTTAATCATTGGTTAGAATTTGACCTCATGGCAGCAAAATTACACCTTCTGAAGTCGTTCGGTCTGTTGGTTAAAGAGCGTGCACGATTATACCGCACATTCGTAATAAAGGCACATTCAACAAGTATGCATTTAGAAACGTAAACATTTTAGGACCACAGCCTTTCAGAACTGTGGAGGAACTAACCAAGAATCATCGAGATTTCTGTGGCGAGGACAGGCTCTCACTGCAGAAGAACTCAGAAAAGCAGCCTAACATAGTTATCGTTCACATGAATATTTATAACTACTCATGAGCGATTTCTCATTTTCAGCCTATTTTTCTGCACCATTACTGCAACCATTTAAAATGGATCAGAGAGAGAAACTGGGAGCGAACGAGAGAGAGTCTAGGGAGGAAAAAACAAAAAAAACAGTGGCATTATTTTTCCATAATAAAATTTCCCTGCCTTAACAAGATAAAAGTAAATTGCGCACTGACTCAGAAAGTGTGAAAGGCATTCTAGAATGAATTTTTCATGTGCATTGATAATTTAATATGTTGTGGCGCCAATTTATCAGATTTCCGTGTCGTTGCCGCTCTTTTATTTTTTTTCGGAGGAGAATAACAAGGATATGATCTCGCTTTCTGAGAGCTTTCAGAACAATGTCACAGAAAAAAGGTGTTCACACTGATTGGATGGAAAAAAAAAACTCCTCAGAGAGACTTAATATAACTTGCTCTCATTTTCCCACAACTGAACGCAGGAGACGCACTAACAAGACGACGAGGCGGACTAAATTGAACAACATGTGTTCTAAATTCTTCACATTATTCATTCCGGCTGGAATGCTATCACTCCATACGGAGAACACCCAAATTGGACGCCCAGGTAAAATGCTCGTGGGACTCGCACGGCATGCAAATGTGGAATGAAACGCTAACGATCCGGCCTCATCATCCCCAGTGCGGTTAAATTATGACACACGTGAAGACAAAAGCATCACATTGTTCTTCCGGAACGGCAACGGTTAAAGCAGTCTGGCTGCGCCCGCGGCAGAGGATGATAAAGTATTATTTATCATGAGGAACAGCTACTGGCCCAGCGAAGGGAGAGAGGGAGGCACAGAGAGAGGTAGAGAGATTAAATATAAGGTTACCACAGCTAGGATCTAATCTATTCAGAGACAAATGCCGGGTCTCGGAAGCACATTTGTTGTGCGCCCCCGAGGTTTAACAGCCGGCATTATGGTTCCATTTCTCATCATTAGCAAGCCTACATCAATGTCCTCACTAAGGGGTCAGCTCTGGGAATAGATCCAAGGGCTGTGTCAGGCCAGAAAGAGAGGAAAAAGGGGAGGGAAACGAAGTGATAAATCTCTCTCTTTGTGTGTGTGCGTGAGGTACGGTGCTGTGTGCCATCTCTTATCGTACTACGAAAGATCCATATGGTTTTACATGCTCGCGTACATGCGTATTTGCATAAGCCACTTTGCATGCACGTTCGCCACAAATAAGGGGAAGAGGCAGGGTGCAACAGGAAGAAAGAAGCAGAGAGAAGGACAGAAGCAGTTGAAAAGACCGAGAGGCAGAAATGTGAAAGACAAAGGATGGGAAAATTGAGTCTGATGTATCTGGATGCAGCACGTGTGTCCCCTCGCCTACCATATGCTGCTGCATTTCACGCTCGTAGATCTGAATGCGGACACAAGCATTTCTGGCTTTCTTTTTCATCCAGCAGCCCTGCCTTCCTCCACCGTGTTAGATATGTTAATCCGCTGGCATTCATCTGAACTACAGCGCGCTCCGGAATAGTTCTCCAGACCCACGCGTCAGAGCTCCAACCCAGCCGCGGGCAGCAGATGCTCCTGCAGACTTACCCCAGCCACAAACCGGGCTTTCAGGCTTCCCACTGAGAGATTCCCTGCCTCCTCATAGAGCTCCAGAAGTGTATAATAAGCCCCCTTGAGGAAAAGCAAGGGATGGAAAAAGAAGAAGAAGTGCGGAAGGTTTTAAGTGCAGGAAAACAACGGCGTGGTTACACTGGAGGCTGCATTAGCACAGGACTGATTTCCGATGAGCAATTTGAGTCTTTTCAGCTAAGCAGCGGTCAATGCAATACATACCAAGTCAATACTGTTAATCAATTAGCGCTCAAAATCCATGACCAGATCACCTCTTTTTTTTCTATTGCAAAACAATTGTGGAGAAACACACACACACATACACACACACACACACACACACACAAAACAAACAAACAAAAAAATAGCTACATGGATACTTGCTACATACAGAAATAGCATAAAACCCGATATATATATATATATATATATATATATAAACAGTGGTGCTATATTTCACTGTTTTAAAATATATGAAAATACAGTCTCACGACCAATTCGTATGTATTGTAAGAGGTATGACCTCACTCCCGTGATTTTGTACAATTTGTCTAAAACCCCAGTGATGGGTAGGTTTAGGGGCGGGGTTAGGTGAACGTCATTCATACGAAGCGGCGACTCGTAAAATACTAACGATTTAGCAAAAACTGTATGAATTTGTACAAATTAGCCACCTCGTAAAATATAGACGAATTGCAGCGAGATGGGGCTGAATAAATTCATGTTGATTCATTAGTTCAATTTGCGTTTAGTGCGTTCATTCAATGAATGGGAGTTATTTGTAAATAAATGACTCAAAAGTCATTTTACACAGCCCTGATGTTAATCACTATTACATAGTTGTTTTTCTAACCCACAGTAAGTGCTCAAAGAAGCATAATAACATTGACCACTGGGGTTGCACCTTAAGCATACAACTTTGCTGACAGTAAATAAACACTTCTCATTTTAACAAGTTAAAACAGGAAATCAAGATTTACCCTGGCGATGGAAAGGAAAAGTGAAGTTGAGGAAGAAAAAAAATCCTCCAGTGAATAACAAATCAACAGCAAGCAAATGAAATGAATTGAGTTAGGAATATCACATTACTATCATCAAATTAAATTTACGACAGTAGATTTCAAATCGAATTACCGAATACAAGCCAGCTGTTTACACGGCCCTGCTCTATGAACCGTGGTCAAACTGGGAGCTGACTCGGAACGCCAGTCCACCTCGGAAACGTAACATAAACAAACCGCGGGGTCAGCTAATCAAATTCAGGTGAACCGTGAATTCTGTGTTAACTGGAAAAACAAGTCATGAGGAAAAAGGAACACTTGGGTAACAAGCTGCTCACTCTTAGCATCTTGTAGTAGGTGCAACCTTGCAGGCCGGTTGCATTAGCCTTCCCCAATTCAATCAGCAGTGAGCAGCAGTCATGCCAGGGATGTGAATCCCCTATTCAGGTCTCAATTTTTCATACAGACCGTGCACAGCTAGTCCCTCACACTCCCTTTGACGTTTGCCTGGAAGAATAGCTGCTTTATGCTTATTGCATTCAGAGGTAGTGGCAATAGCATGACGCTAATAACAATAAAGCAGCAGTTGACTCCAGCAGCCATGAAATTTGAGTCACTTTCTGTGCATTAACAGCAAAGTGGCAGATTAAATCACCCAGCGTATGACATACAGTCAAGCGAGGCCATTATGGGAATGAAGCTCAGGGCGGATGCCTCTCATCAAGATGGTGGTACATGGAAAAAAGGAATCAGAAAAGGGAGGCAGTTATAAACATGACAAATACTGATGGAGGCTTGCAGTAACAATGCTTTCAAGACACTTACGTGGAGGACTTGCTTAGCCACTTTTAACTGGGGCATTTCCCATTGGCCAGATATGTATTGCACAAATGATGCCTGATCAGCAAAATGCTATTTGCTTACTGCAAAGATGATGCATTAGTTAAGTGATAGCCGAAGCTCAATACCATACTCAATACTATTTGTCAAAATCAGCGCGTAGTCGATATCGCACACCTAAGAAAATCCCATTAGCATATGCTACTCATGCAGGCCAAACAGTCTTCTACCCTGCTGCCACGTTTATATCTATGACCACTTTACCTTGATGCTTTCAAAGACTTAGCATCTCAAAATGCACATCTACTCTTTTCTCAGGGCCCATTAGACAAGGAAAGAGTCTTTGACTAGGGCGCTGAAGCCTATGAACGGTTAATGTAGGCTTAACAAGAATCAAGATGTTGGCTTAACAAGAATCAAAGCTATCCTAGAAGGAATAAAAGAGGATATCAAATGGGCACAGAGCAGTCAATTTTCCTGCTTTCCACGATCATAGGGCCAGAAGTGGTGGTGTATCCCTGTTTTATTATGATATGGATTGTACATGCCTCTCTCAAAATCAAATTGCTTTTTGCACATTTTGCAACACTACCAAATTGTGGCACTACAAGCGCTCAATTACATTTAGAAATAGCATACAGCTACCCACACTAAGCCTACCCCAAACTTAACCATTAGTATTAACAAAAGCAATTATATTAGATAAAAACAAACTTGCCGAAACAATCATGCCTTTTTAGCTTGATTCTGCAAGTCATTGAGATCTTTCATTGTGACTTATACACAAATGCTTTATCGTACCAGGTGAGCTGCTGAGCAGGTTTACTATGTCTGAAATAAAAGATATGTGGTTTTGATTTGCAGATACAAATTGAGATACAAATATTAAAATGTATCACTTTACAAATCATGTACTATGGTACTGAAGTGTTTGGAGTTCATAACATAGCACTTTGCTGTAACCAAGTCATTTATGTCTGTTTTACTTTCATTTCAGCTGAAAATTGCATTTCTTTTTGATATTTTGGTATTTTCATATGCATCTTTTTGAAGTCTGAGTGAAAATTTAGCTGGAGGTAACTTTTTCCGATAGGCTGGGGTTTTGTAAGAATGTAAAAGGGCTATTTGAAGAATACTGCATGTTAACATCACAGAAAAACTACATGCAATTGTAAAATATCATTGCCATGACAATGCCATAAATCCTAAAACAACTGTAAAAAACACTTTTAATTTAAATAATACTTGTAATTTATAGACCATGTCCTCACATGCCCATTGACCTCCACTGCTGTATAATGTGTTAATTAAGCTTAACATTTAATAAACCTGGAATGTTCCTTTTAAAAAAGTGTGGATGACACAACAACAGTGACGCTGGTTAGCATAGCCCCGCTAGCCTCTACAAGCTTTCTCTCCACACAGAACAACAATTACAAAACATAAGCATAGACACCATAGACGCATCTCCTAAGAATTGAAGAGAACATCACTGGTGCTACTCTTGAAAACAGAAGATTGCACAAAAGCGTGGAATTCTGTTTTCCCCCAGAACCACTCATTCTCTGGTCTGTTAGGTCATATAAAAAGGTTTTTTAATGCATTTTAATGAACACACACGCTAATCTCCTATGCTTTTCTGCAGCTAATATGGATTAGCCTCTTTTTGCACGTTAGCATTGCCAGAAAAGCCTCTCTCAATCACTCCCACGGCCATGTTTTTCTTTCTCTTCCATCTGGACACATGCCTGACATGACTTTTACCCCTGTTTTTTTCTTGTGGGACCAACCCTTGAAGACCCTAGACACTCATCTGAAAGGGGGAGGTGCCCTTGCCAACCTCCTCTTCAAATCCATAGGGATGGGGGGATGAGCAAGGAGACGGGAATATAAAGAGAACAGAGGGCAAGAGGGCCTTTTCTCTAATTAGTTTTACAGAGCCCTAGAGACAAGGGTTGAAACAGTCTACACTGAGTTCATATTGGCCCTTTGTTTCTTTGTTCCATAATGTATTACCCAGAGCTCAGGACGCACAGACAAGCATGCCTGCCACTAGTGTTTTATTAATATAAGCAGAGACTGCACATGCACACAGAAAAACACACCCTACAAGACATCTGCCCACAAGCACAGACTTATACAGGGATACACACAAAACCTATAGCCAATTATTGCACAAACTAGGGTATTGAACTGAGAATGCTTTTAAAATTACAAAACAATTTGGAAATTCGAAACACAGAAGCATTAAAAAATAATTCATTTTAATTCTGCTTCCTCTTATTCAAAGACATCCTGAGGGGAAAACACCAGGCAGGCAAGAGACACACAGACAGATATATAGATAGATAGATCACCTAAAAGTTACACAATGCAAAACTATAGGTTGAAACCTTCTATGTTTACTCCAATTGATAGACAGACAGATAGATACACTTTGCACAGCGCACATGGAATATCAACCAACTATACCTCATACCATTCATACCAACTAAAAGTACGTAATTCATTTTTCCACAGAATGAAATATTGGACAAAATGTAATTTTTTTTTATTTCGTGCCACTCTGTATGACCCCATTCACTCACTGTCAGCAGCCTGGGGAGAGTTCCATAATGCCAAACTGTCCTGCAAATACACTTTACAGGTTATTTAAACTCAATAACACACTAAAATACACTAACTAAGTGCAGCCACGCTGGGAGACATTAAGTCTGTCTGATTTGCACTGGAAAAAAGGAAGAAAAACAAAACAAAACACTGCAGCCGACATCTGATTGAAAACTTTATTGGTCATTTTTGAAACCACAGCACTGATACAATCAAAAAGTAGTGTGACCTTGCAAAGAGCTCCTGTGTGATGGCTTATGTGTTATGTGTAACATTTGCATGAAAGGTGCCACGAGTGCAATGGACAAGTCTTGTCATCCTATTTTTGTTTCCCCATATAGAGCCTCCGGGAATTGTCTGACTGTTTTCACGTTGGAAAATTCCATAGATACCTAAGGTTCACCTTGGAAATGTCATGATGTTCCTAGATGGTCATGAGACATCTGCATGATCTGTCCCTCAGGGGCATCATGCACCATGACCACAGTTCAAAAACAAAACTACCAATCCGATACGGACACAAATGCAAGACAAAACCAAGCACGTTACAAATTGACCAAATTACGAATAACCTTGACAGCATTTAGAAGAGAGGGAAAAAGTCATAGCTTTAAGTAAAATGATTTGCAGAAGGTGCGACCCAAAAATGAGTAGACAGCTTTTTTAGCTTACAATGTCATTGTCATTTTTAATTTTTTTTGACAGCTGCATTTAAAATCCAAAATGTCAAAATGTCTGTGCACAGTAATTTGTTTTTACATCCATTACAGTATCTATGAAAAGTGTAGCTATTGTGGTCTTTACGAGCATACAACTAAGCTAACAGAGCCAAGTAAGAAAGCTTTGCAGCTTTTTTTTGCTATCTTAGGTTTTCTCTTAGTGTTTACACAGTAATAAATCTTGAAGCTATCAGAATGCACAAAAAAAAAAAAAAAACGGCAGAAGCAGCAGAAAATGCACCACAAGCAACCAAATCCTAGGAAACAGGAAAGGAAATATCTATTCCCTTGCAGCCTGATCATAAAGACAAACAAGCATTAACCCTGCTGTTTTAAAAAGCACCAGTGCTGAGTTTTATTTAACATCTTAAACCTTTAATTGGAGGCTAAGTTATTTCCTCCTTGAGGAACATAGAAACAGCACACCTTGTGTTCTATAGCTTTCCATATCGAGCGAGTGTCTCTTTAACTCGGGGGCTCGGAGGAGCTCCCCATCTGTGATTCTAACCAATTGAGCTCAAGAGGGTGCAGACCCCATCCTGGCAGCCCTTGACTATGGCCTCTTAAACTGGGCAGGGAGGCTAATAGGCCTGGAAAGGCCCTGTCAACCTTTCCCCCTGGGGTCACATATGGAAATGACTAAGGCTATTTTTAAGCCACGGTAGGAATAAAGGAATAAATCTTGTGCTGTACCTAATAAAAGAGGCCCTCCTCTCCTTGAGGGTATGTCTGAAAATGTTATGGCGTCCGTTTCGCCCTTATTACCCCATCCGCTCCCTCTTACTCTGTCTGGAAGTCTGTAACATCCCGCTAAACAGGAAGTAGAAAGCAGTCATGTAATTGCTTTTTAAACAGCTTCAAGTCTGGGTCCCCTGGTGGTCTCATTTCTCATCTTTCCGCTCTTTATCTCAAAACAGATGGCTAAAATCTAGATTTCAATTTGAAATATACTGTTGAAATATTGTATAATATACAGGTAGTTCATTCAAGGCATTACTGTTTTTTGTCGATAGCAGTCATATGGACATTTATTGTGCTTTATTTGAAGTCCAAGACTGCATTTATTTCCCAAAACCTACAGTAAATCAATACTATTTTTACTTTTTAAAATAGCATTTTTTTATATGGATTTATTTTCAAAGTAATTTATTCCTATCTTGCCAAAGCTGATATTTCATCAGTCATTACCCCAGTTTTATGTGATACAATCTATAGATAAATGTGCTGATTTGGTGTTATTATATATGTGACAAACAGTTGCGGTGCTTAATATTTCTGTGGAAACCTTGATGTGCAGATTGATAGGATTCTTTGATGAATAGACCGTATATTTTTTTATCATTAATCAAGTTTTTACTGTGACTTTTGATCAATTTCATGCATCCTTGCAGCACATGTAAAAATAGAGTTAACGTCTTTAAATAATTGCAAAATATACCTCTTACTGAACCCAAAAAGCTTTGAACCGTATTTCTGGGTGAATAATTCCTTACATAACTGTTTCACATTTGACACACAGTATCTCTAAAACCATGAAACTCCCAATAACATACACGGCCACAAAGGCTGGGCAAAGTGTAAGCTTTCTAAATCCGAAGGCTGCATGTGTAAATCTAATCTCATTCGCTTGGAGAGCGCAGTGGCCTAGTCCTCAGCCTGAGCACTTTATGGCTCCATATGCCATTTCACTTCCCATTTATTCAGTTGGAGCTGCAGTACTCTCCAGAGGAAGTCACAACCCTGCAGGCCCAGTCTCTACCTTTCATCTGATTTATACTATAACTCGGCCCAAACACACACGCACGACTCCCAAGGACGAGTAGTGCATCACAGAGAGAGAAAGGCTGAGAAAGGCAGAGACTGTACAAGTTCACAGAGGTAAATCAATAGAGGAGAGGGCAGGAGAAGGTTGAGTCTAAACGAAACAGTAGTCTTGGAGTGAATCAAGTAGACCCTGAGTGTGCCGTCTCCTAAAGCTGCGCTGTGTCAGTTTTGGATGCTACAAATATTTTCTTCCATCCCAGTTTAGTGTGCAGGGACAACCAAATGTCAGTCAACTGTAAAGTTCACACGACCTAAAAGTTGCACAATGCAAAACTATAGGTGGAAATCTTTTCTGATTACTCCTACTGATGGATGTATGGATGCATAGATAGATAGAGCTCTCTCTCACACACGAAAATACAAAGTAAAACACTCAAATATCTCCACATCCCTATCTTGACACATTGATGGATGGCCAGGATGCAGAACCTCTCCCAGTAAGACCATTAGTGGAGTGAAGTGATGTCCAAAGCACCAGTGCGTGACTGGGCCGGCCAGCGGAGTGCCTTTATAAATGAGTCTCTACTGAGAGCTCTGGCTGGACACCTCAGAGAAAGAGGAGAGGAATACTCGCTTTGGCTCCAGAAAATGCCAAACACACAGAGTGTGGAGAGTGTGATGCATCAAATGCATGTTTTTAAAAATGAATCATTGACCTAGAAGTATTCAGTACCTGTGTCTGCCATTAACAGAAAACCAAAAGTCAAGGACCTACAGTATTAAAAAAAAAAGGTCAAGAATCTGACTACTGTATAACAATAGTGTGCTCAACCTCTGGCTTCTGTGCCGAATTTCCTTTCCACTATGAAACCAAATGCACCTGGAAAAATAATGAATTTTTCCAAAATGAGTTTCTCAAACATTTCCTGCCTGCCACTGTTAAGAGAACACATACTGTATTTATAAAGACCAGCCCAGAAGTTAGCATCCCCCTGGTTCCCTAGGCAAAAACCTATTGTGTTACTGCACACCATTGAACATTTTACAGTGGAATCACAGTGGTTAATAATTACTTTTGCAGAAATCTCTTGTAAACAAACACCCTCATACTGTGTTTCTACAGTGCATATGTACTATTAAGGTTCTCGGCAAGCAATGAAGCATGAAAAGACGCATTTTTCGGAATGACTTGACAAATAGACAGTATTTTTTTCCGTTAGATAGAGATAGCGCTAACTTGTTTCTGGGTTTTAGAATTCTTGCAGCACTCAATCAGCATTTTACTCTGGTACCTTCTGTCAAACAAAAAGTATATACTAGCACTTAAAGAGTCATGCACTAAAACGGCCTGCTGTGCAAAGAGCTGTTTTTGACAGGGTAAAAAAAAAAGTGTTGTTTTACACATTACCCAAATATGCCATTGACTTTTTCATTAAGACCCAATCATATCAACTTGTGGAAAATAAGCATTCATTGACCCCTTTAGGAAAGTCAGTCTATAAGTCACATTAAATATAGCCCTAAAATGTATCTTAGCACTGAAGAAGAAAACACTCGAATCAAATAAACTTTAATTGCACCATGTGAGGTGCAACCTAATATAAAACACAAATAGAGAGTACAGTGTGTTCTTTCCAAGCTAACAAAACCAAAGTCAAGATATATTTTGATTTATTTCTCTATTCTAGGCCTAACAAACGAAATAAATGACAGTTTTATAGATGTGGCGATAAACTAAAAATATTTTACATCATGCCAGCAGCTGCAACCCGACATTGAGCAGAATTCTGTCTTTACGCTTCTTAGAATCCAGATACTACGACTCTGGCCTGGATGTAGACGTGGGGTTTCCCTGCAGGGGTTGGAAGTGACGCGGTCTTTTGGAAAGCTCCGCTGGGGCGCTGTGACAAATGGACTGTCTGACGAGCGCTGCGTTCAGGGAGCAGGACCCTGTGCTCACGCCTCGTTTACCTGCCGCTACGCTCACTCGCTCATCCTGGTTCTTAGACACATGGACACACACACTTTCTCCAGCAGCGACCCAGTTGTTGCCAAGATGTGAAAGTCAGGAAAGTCAGTGTGTACCGCAATAGATCAAAATGTGGAGACAGCGACTTTTTCGCCCTGCATTATAGTTTGTTTTGCCACCGAGTCACGTCCAGACATTACATTTATTTATTTTATTTTATTTATTTTGATTACGTACTAACTAAAATACTAGCTTACTAAAAAAACACATACATGATAGCGTAATAAAAAGCATGATTTTTTTTTATTTAAATTTTTTGCAAATAAACTCTTCATAAATATTTGGACAAAAGAACAATTCTTATCATTTTAGCGGTTAACCAAAACATTCACATTGCAGATGCTTTTTTTCCAAAGCGACTTACAAATGGGGAATACAAAACATATTCAACATATTCACATTACAGTTACATAATGGGGGCTGTGTTTAAAAATGGTTGTAATTCCTAGGGATTTTAATTTCGTTCAACCACTTGAAATAAAGCTTAAAGTCTGTACAATTAAAATTTCATCTTAATTGTTTCATTTTAATTATCTTCTGGTGCTATACAGATAAATGTGTCAGTGTCCATATATATATATATATATATATTGCGTTATGTTAACTATTAGTGAAATCGGAAGAGATGGATCATTGGACCTACTTAACGAAAGCTGATTTGACAATTGAAAGCACGTAAAAAGCCAAATAAATGCGAAGGGTGGCCTACATTTGCACCTCCCAGCCGCCCGCCCGCTCCTCGTTATTTTACTGTCGAGATTTATGCCTTTAAATCTTTTCAATCCAATCACGGTCTCGTTTCGACGGGACTCCTCAAGCGCACTGCCACGAACGTTGACAACTGCAACAGTCATCTCGACAGATCCGTAGGTGTGTAAACAACCTCGGTGCGCATGTGTGTTTGGGATTGTGACAAATTCCCAAACATGTCTCTGGCGACTTCCCGCTGCTTTGGTGTCAGCCAGACACGTCAGACACAGACGCAGGGCCCCGTGGGACGGGCGCAGAACAAGATGTCGCCTGTCAAGCGGGGAACATTTGAAAATAAATAACATCAATGATGATTTGGGTTTACTTGTCACCGACGAGCTGGTGTTTTTGAGGAGCGATGCCGCCGCGGATCCTCTGGGAGAAGCAATCGCTCTTTTCCAGACCGGCATCTCCAAACAGATGTGCCTGATTTCCATTGCAGATCTCGCTGCATAAATCCACATGAGGATTTCAATATTGGTCTTAACAAGCAGATGACAGCAAGCAAGGGGGTGATCATTCATAATTGGAGATTGGAGGAAAAAAAAAAAAAAAACTAGGGAGAAAAAAACCCACGATGCCACTGGATTAAGTAGCTCTGAATATAACAGGAATGCTAAATCTAGTTAAGAGCTTAGTTGATGCACAATGGCATGTTTTTCACCAGGTCTGTTGATGGACCTCATGAATATTAATAAGCAATTCCCCAGGAAACAAAAGGTTTGTGATTTTGTATGCAAGCTTATTGAGAGCTAATTGTTCTTGGTTTACCAACAGTTAGAGCTTAAATTGCGGCACTGTAAAGAGGTTTTAGATAATGACTACTACAGTGGATTACCAATTAGAAAGCAGCTGGGGCAAAAAAAAAAAAAAGAAGATTGAACTAATTAATCAAGTGCCAGGCCTGCCGGGCAATATTTTAATACACAACCATTGCTAGGATGTTATCGTGTTTATACAAGATTTTTTTTAACTACAGCAATATAATATTCTAAAAAAACACACCAAGACTCAAAACCAAGGATGCAGAAAGTGCAAGAACGTAGTTATTATATTCAATGTCGCTGATTCCATACACAATATGAAATCATAACCACACATTATTTTAATGCATTAATTTGGCAGGCACTTTTATGAGAAGTGACAATGAAATTCTACTAAATTTCCAAACATCATTACACAATTAATTCAATTCAAATTAAAAAGTATTTTCTTGTAAAACTAGGCCCAATCACATCGGTCCCATTATTTTGTTCCTATCAATTGATTTTTAAAGGGTGGGTTTATTCCCAGCGAACTAATGGACCGATAAGATGCACAACCTAAATGCACCTCAAGTTGCTTTTTGTTTAAAAGTGTCCAGCAAGTGTATAAATTCTTTTTTTTTTTTAAATTTCATAAACATTATATAACTGTATACCTGTGTGTCTGGCAACCGCTGCGGTATTTTAGAGCGCAGAGGTGAAACACAAGGCCTGCTTGTAACAATAGCAATCATCTCCAGGACCTTAAGGAGAAGCAGCTGCTGAGAGCAGTCAATTAGAGGTTAGGAGCAGGAGAAACGCACATGAGTAATACACATGAATCTCCCTGCCTCAGCTCCATCCTGAGATTACATATCATAAAGCTCTGAGTATGCAGCAGAGATTTGACTTCCTCTGGGAGACTCCATAAGTCATCCACACAATGGCTGCATCTTGGAAGTGGAAACACACCTTGTACAGGGAATAATGGAGAACACGGAGAGATGACGTGGAGGAGTGCTGGAGTGTTTTAGTTCTGTGGTCAAGGCCGAGGCGTGGCTAAATGATTATTTGACTCTGCTTCCTGTCTCTGTATAGGATAGTGGGTTATTAATGGTCTCATGAAAGAACTTAAAGAGAAAAGGTTGAAGATAAAGGCCGTTCTCTTTTTCATTAAATGTCAATCTCTTTAAACCATCGAAAGCAAAGCTCCACCAATATTTGTCTAACTTGTACTACCAACGCATGAACTTGGACACAGGGAAATAACACTTTTATACTCCCTAAACCTAAAAAAACATCCTTTAATCCTTTCAATCTAAATCGTGATGCATCAGTTTTCACACAGGCTTTAAATTAGGCTCCAATCATCATGGGTTAAATTTTAACAGGTTCTTGCAAAACAAGTGCTGTTTGATATGAAAAATAAATAAATAAATAATTAAATAAAATTATATATATATATATATATATATATATATATATATAAAGAAAAAGAAAAAAAAGAAAAAAATGAATATAAATAAAAATACAGATAAAAATATACAATAAATTTCAAATAAAAAGTATTGCATATTGCCTTACTTTTATGATCAATAGAATAATAAATATAAATATAATTTACACAGAAGTTATTATATTGTATACGATTTTGAAAGATGTCTCTTATGCTTACCAAGTCTTTATTTACTTGATTAAAAATACAGTAAAAACGGCAATATTGTGAAATATTATAACAATTTAAGAAGTGTTTTATGTCACATGATCCTTCATAAATTCTAAGATAGATAGACAAACAGACAGACACAAAGCTGAATAAGAAAGTGTGAATAAAGATCTTGGATCCTGAACTGTCTGTTCCTTCAGGGTTGAAGCAGAAGCAAAGGCTGTTGAGATCAAAGTGAAACATGGTTAAATGGGCCCTTAAAGAAAGGGCCAGGACAAAACGAGATCAGATCATTTTTGATTAGTCTCCTAGGTCTCGGGGTTTGAGTCTGGTTCAGAATAATGATTTCAGCTCTGGGTTAATGAGGCTCATTCACTGCTACCGTTGTGACAGCTTACCACAACCTTAATAAAATAATCATCCCCTTCACCTAATTAAACCAAAATAATCTCACCCACCCGCTGACCCTGACAACCCCCTAACCTCTCGTTCTGGGAATTGGGGAAAGGATGAGATTGTTCACACGTTCTCCTTTTCCTTCGCTCTTAGACTAATGCAATCAAAATAAGATCCTGATACAATCCTGATTATCCGAAGCATATAAGATGCGGGATTTTAAAGCGGCTCGATTCATTGGGCATCCCCAGCCACCTTCACACACTCTCCGCTCGGCTCGGGGAGTAATTGACTCTGGTTTGGTATCTCATGCTCATTGCTAATTTGGAGGCCTGCCTTATCATATTACTAGTGAGAATAAGGGGCCTCCCAGCATCCACCCCCTCTTTTCCCTTTAAGGTTACATTGCAACAAAATAGCTAAAGCAGTCATTATTAATGAAGGTGCGGAAGAATTCATTTCTTATTTATGAGAAGCTAACCAACTGGCAAGGCTTCTGACGGCCCTATTAATGATCTTTAGTGGGCCTCAGGCGGATTCTGCTCTCCCAAATCCACCGTTTTTTTTGCTCCTTCCCACTCTTTTCTTCCTCTCTGTCCATCTCCGATCAACCCCCTCACCGGCACGCAGAGGGAGGTGGTAATTTGTATGGAGGATTTAGACGTAGAGCTGGGGGTGTAGGGACGGAACTCGAGGGAAGGGACCGTTGATCAGGCTCAGCGCCGGTGGAGAGAGCCAGACAAATAACAAATGACAGGTCTGTGATTAAATCAAAGCTGCAGCCGTAAGTGTTGAAGTATCAGCCTGTCACTAGCAATCTAGAGCTGGTTACGCTGCTTTCCCCATCTCTACAGCCTTGTTCACTCTGTCTTTACCCATAATGCACCTCCATTGTGCATGCATCTCACACACACGCACAGCAATGTATTTGAGGGGAATCTTTTACAGTACTCCTAAAATACACCAATACTAAATCCTTAACTAAACTCCAAATCCGAACTCATATACTGTATACCCCAATAGATATGCAGAAATGTGCTCTAGTCTTCTGAGATGATGTGTGATTGGTGGTTATGTAATACATGCAATAATATGTAAATGTACAGAAATAGAAACATTTTTTACAACAAATATTGTATACTTTTATACTTTTAAATGTGTCATGTTTATATATATAATATCAAATATAAGAAAATAAATATAGAAATGCATTTACATGTAAATACTTTCAAAATATATACTGTACGTGTGTGTTTAAATATACTGTATGCATAATAAATAAACACATTTAAAAACTAAATACTAAAAACTAATTTACATATTATCAATATATCAGCAAGAAATGTAATGTTTTTAAAGAGGTTATATTAGGGTTGCATTCATTTGTTCATCAATGTGGTGAAAACAGCAATATTATTTACATTTAAAATAATTATTATTTCTTCGTAGGATTTGAAATAGATATTCCGTGTTCAACTTTAATGCGTGCATGCTAAATAAAAAGTAAATATTTTGTGAGAAACAAAAACATTATATATCTGAACGCCGTAGCAACTTCCAAAATTACGAGAATGATGCGAGGTTTTGTACAGGAAAGCACTACACACTAAAAATAAATAAATAAATGACAATGGCGAGACGGCATGAGAAGCTCTATGCACATTTCTAATCTAATAATCTAGTTGTAGTAGTAGTATTGTACAAAACTTAACATGTTCTTGATGCAATGTCTTTGTCCATTTCCAAACAAGCATTGCTGTGATACGGCTAGTGCATCTGCAGCGTCCAATATGAGATGTTTTACAATTACGTACATTAGCAAATAAAAAAATAAACCAATAAATAAACATAACCTTCAAAAATGTTCCACGCATTTCATAGAGTGCATTTACTGGTGCTACGGTTTCAGACAGAGAACAGTAGAAGTCATAATCATATTGATGGAAAGTAGATGCATGTCCACAGGAATTTACAAAATGAAATGAAATGAAATTGTGTGCTTGCCGGGGGAAAACAGTAGCATCAGCCAGATTTCTCAATATCCAACTTCTCATTTCAGAAAAGGCCACCGAGAGAATTCAGCATAAGACATTTTCTTTATGCACATACTCCGGGGGTTTCTCATGTGACCATAATACCCTGAGGGTCCACAGGCTTATATGTCCTCTACACTGACCCACCGCGAGCTGGGACGGCTGCACAACAAGGAGATTGTCTGTAGCTCCAGATATACATCAATACCAGTGGCCCACAGCCAGATTGAACATATCTCAAAGATTCTGAGATGGCGCCCTGGGTAAACGGTAATGCGCTTGGTTAGCACATAATAAAGGGCATTATGTAAGCACTTGCTGTGCTATTATACCACATTCATTATAAAGTCGTCCGTTTTATTCAGATACTCTACCTATACATCTAATGTGACCATACTGTAAGAACAGCACCCAGCTTAAAAGCACTGTTTTTTTCCCCCCGCAGAGATGAAAAAAATAGCCTCATAACCATTTTTATAATTGGGCTGTAGCAAGAACTTAACAAAATTGGCCAATTACTCCCCCAAAATGTTGTAGCACTGTTCAACACTTGTCAGAGATTGTAATTCCAGCCTACTTTATTTCAAAGTTAAAACGCTCTTGCGACAGAACATTATGCCACAGATAAAAGGTTAAAAGACTTTTACACCCTCTAAGAGAGTGGCTAGAATTCGTAAATTCGAAACTAATGATTACCAAGGTCTTTCTGTTCTCCTAAAACGTCTGAGAATTGAAAGGCTCAGAACATGTTCTCCAGTATGGGATTTCTATAGCTCTATAAAAACAGGTTTCGCTAGAATATAGCCAGTAACCAGTTTTAATTCAAATACCGCATTAAGCTACTCAAACAAATACATACTGTATTACTTCTGTCCTAAAGTCCAAAATCTGTAATCACACACTTCTCTGCTGTACAGTAGGTGAAAACAGTATGTGACAAAAGAAGTGCCCAGATGACCTGCTGCGATTCTAAAGGATGCATATGAACAACATGTCAATAAACCTTAGTATAGTACGGGTAGCACCATATTTACTTACCAACAGGAATAAAAAAGAGGCTGTGAGAGCCTGATTTAAGTGTGGCGGGGAAATGTTGCATAATAACTAATGGAATCTTGTCAATGGCAGAGAAAGGGTTAACATCATGGTTGCCATTTCATTTGGTGCTGCTAAACAGATTGTTCAACCAAAAATCATTCTGAGTCTGTCAGTCGTATAATGGCAGTCAGTGGCTTTGAGAGGTAAAAAAACATACCCTGTGACTCGTGCCGATACACTGAGGTCTTAAAATATGAAACAACTGGTCAATACAAGAAACTGAACTGTCTGTATATCGTTTTTTTCTCTGATCCACCGCAATGTCCAACTGCAGACTTATAAGTGCAAATGGACCATTGATGCTCCTAATTGAGACTGTAGATAGTGTGTCGATGGTTTATTTGAGAGATAGGTGGTGATAATGCATGTACTAATCTCATGCCCTGTGAGTAAGCAGATAAACATCAAATTTTCATTTCTGGGTGAACCATTCCTTTAAGGAAAGATGCTGGGTTTAATCGCAGTCCTTCTGAAAATCTGACATGTACTAGACGGACCGATCGACAATGGGGCACAAACTTTAGATGCAGCAGCATTTACAGTTATTAAAGGGTCACCAGCACACAACTCTCCTGCCTACCAGACTCCATCAAAGCATTTGACATGAAAGCGCTCTATGCTCTTAGTATTAACCCTGAGGCATGATGGGGGGGTCATGCTTAACAAGGAGAGACACTGTTCCGGGAACATCTAATATTTACAGCCGGGGTAATAACCAGGCTGGTGGAAAGAAATAAAGAGGAGAATCTCTCTGTACACGACTGTATGGCCAGACAATGGAGGCTCACTGTGGATGTGTGCAGCGGAGAGGAAGTGACCTTATGAAACAATCTGTCTGAATTGCAGTTGCTCACCGTAATGTTATGGGTCCCTGAACTGGAAAAAAGATTTAAAAGACATTTAAACCTGATGGACCAGTGAGAACATACTCGATGGTGATTTTAAATGCAATAACATGGACTGTGCAGCTGTTATGTCTTATGTGTCCTTTTCTACCCTTAACGTTACTTCATAAAAAGTGCTCTTAAAAACATCATATCTCAACAACATAAAAACACTTTCTATGCGTAATATATACTTACAATTAACACAAGCCACTTTCTATTCTATAAGTATTTTGGTGATGGCATAATTCTATGACATTCTTTGAAAAAATAGTAAAAAAAAAAAAAAAAAATTATTTACATTATATATATGTGTATACTGTGCATATTATGCATATAAATACAAACACATGCATGTAAATACATATATATAAGAATATATATAATAGAAATATGTTCATATGTTAGCTATATTGATATACTGTATAGTATAAAATATAAGTATATAAACATAGATATGAATATACATGTAAATATACAAAATATATACTGTATGTGCATGCATTTATATACATAATAAATATACAGAGTAGTATATTATGGGGGAAGTCATGGCCTAATGGATAGGGAGTTGGAGTTGTAACCCAAAGGTCGCGGGTTCTGGCAGGGGTTGTAGGTGGGGGGAGTAAATAACCGGTGCTTTCTTCACCTTCAATACTGCTTCCCGGGCACTGCAGCAATGGCCTTTTTAAAAATAACATATGAGAACAATATTATGGCTTTATTTCTTTGTGCATGCAACCTTAGTGAGCGTGAGACTTCTTTTAAGGACAAAAGTAATATCTAAAGTTTTTTAAACGAACCCTTTAATCTTGAGCCTGTTTGAGGTGTATGTCAGAATTTGATGCCACCAAAATAGTTTTTGCTTGTTTTCGGGATCCATTATGCTCCATTAGATTACGTATTACTTGTTGTTGCTGACATAATACGTCACGTGAATATGCTCATTTCACCCCATCATGTATGATTTCATCACGGGAGTCCTTTTTTGTGACACATTTCGCTCTGTGTCCCGTGATGGAAAATTGCAGTGCATTCATCTTTCCTGTTCCTCTCGAGGCTGTGCTGCTAATGCTCCCCCTGCTCTTCGCCTGCACTTCCTAAAAGTGCACCGATCCAACGAGTCATCAAGTACTGCATTAGTTCTGAGTGCACTCTGAGCTTCATCTCGGTTTCATTCACTCATTTTCTTTCCATGCTCTCTCGCCATAACACACAAGCACAGCCAAACCAAATAAATAACTCATGTTATAGGCTTCAAAACTTTCTCCTATTACCCCTTCTCCATTCATTTCACAGTCCCAGAGGCCTTCACGTGTCCTGGGCTTCAGACACTCTCTGCTCTGGGAACGAACAGTCCCCCTTTGGGCTCCACATGAAGGTAATATGGAGGAGAAAACAGAAGGGAGGAATTGATTGGG
The DNA here is from genome assembly GCA_032275025.1 of Enteromius treurensis. Lineage (NCBI taxonomy): Eukaryota > Metazoa > Chordata > Actinopteri > Cypriniformes > Cyprinidae > Enteromius > Enteromius treurensis. The sequence goes on along the minus strand of JAUCMU010000097.1, from coordinate 3,336,509 downwards.
GAATTCCAGGACTGGTGGGCTTTAAACATCAAAACTCTTTGGAAACTCTTCCACTATTCCCTCATCTCTATCCTCAGCAGAAAGACACAGAAGAAGTGCACAGTGAAAAGCAGGCATCAGAGCACGTCACTCTCAAATTATAACACATTCAATAACTCAATCCCTTCTCACAGTTTCAAATTAGTCCATTAAGCTGTCAGCAGTAAACAGAAGAGGGGACGGATTTCGAGGAATAAAGACACAAACTGTCGGCCGTTATTGGATGTCCTGTCATCCGTAACATCACTTAATGATGATGATCTGGTTGAGCAAGCTTAAGGGATATGACAGATTAAATATCAATGTTCAGCAACAGTCAGGATTGCCAATACTTCTGGATAAAGCAATGAGATTTATAAATGCACCACACTGACCCTGATCACTAATGCATCTGATTTATGTTCAAGTTTATATATTTTCTCAAATCCTCTCGAGTTTATCTTTTGATTTTAGCTTAACAGACAAAGTAGCATGTAATAGGCCTCTTCATGTACACGTACATCATTTTCAACATTTTCAAAAGAGCTATTCATCTCTTCGTACAGTTTGTAAAGTCTTTTTAAGCTGTAATTGGAAAACATGGAATAAACACTAACCCTACTCAGAGCACCCTTACGCTTAAACTAAAGCATCCATAAAATGATGACAAATTATGTACTTTTCTCATTTGTGGAGACAGATATGTGTCCTTGTTTTCAGACATTCAGGTAAAAAAACAAAACATGAATGCAGTCATCCTAACATTTGCCGGCGCCACATTTGACTCGTTCAGCTAAAGCATTGACAAGGCACAAAGGCACCCTGCAAGAATTAGCATTAAATCAAGAGCCGCACAACTAGAATTTGTAGAGCCGCTCTGCTGTTTATAAAGTATAGAACTCACAGCCGTACGATTTCAATCTAAGCATCGACAAAGAGGACATTCACACTTAGTGAAAATGCATACACTTTCTCTCCGATTTAGTCTCTGATCTGTTCCTGCCAGTAGCTGAGAAGCAGGGCCGCATGTATCTGATTAATCACCCCAGCTCCTCGCTTCGCTTCAGAAAGGGCCGGTGACTAATGAAATCATGCAAGAATTAAGTTGTTGAGGAGCTAAACATCGCTGCTTGGCTCATCATAACAGGCCTGAAAAGCAGGACTCTCCCCAACAAAACCTCCCCTGCTCCATCCTCCTGCTCTACTCCGAAACCGAGCCAACAACAGCTTTCATCCGAGACATTCAAAAAGCCCAAGTGAAAAGCCTAAGACGAGTTGGACGCTAGGATTGAGGATTCAAGGCCTGTGGGAAGGAAAGAAGGAGACTGGAGGGAGGTGGACAGGAGTGTGGGTGGGGCTTAAAAAGCCGGGATCTCGTAGATTTAAAGGCACTGCTAAAAATTTATGGAAGCGTGTTTGGACAGAGGCCATAGCGAACAGCTTGGCCAGCTGAGCGGCGGTGCAGCGGGACGCCTAATAAGCCCCGCGCAATTTTTCACCCCATATTTTATCAATAAAAAAGCAGTTAAAAAAACCCACCGCGGACGCAGCTCTGCGCCGTCCACCATCTGGAGCTGCCTTTCATTCTCTAATCCTGCCGTCATTAAAACGTTTCTTGGCAGTTTGTGGCTCGTTCCCCTTGTGCAGATGTGGAGCGAATCTTCAGATGCTCTCCTGATCAAAGAGCTCTCCCGTCTACGCCAGACAGAGAAAACTTACCGCCTTCTGGCTACCGCAGGCCAAGCTGGAGTTACCGCCAACATTATTTATTTATTCGCAAACTTATTTATTTATCCCTGCACTCCCACATGAGCACAGGTCAGTGCAGAATGGCGGCCTGCTCATCTCCGCTTCTGTAGGCCATAACTGTGTTCTTTCATTACGTGTTTTGGGATTCAGTCGCACCGTTCCAAAATTGAGGCCCCTGGATCTGCGTTTGGCACAACTGCACTCATTTATGTGTCAACCTTCGACAGTAAGGCCTCCAAACTGCAGTTACACAATCTGGAATAAGTACTTGTAACACTGAAAGGAAAATGAGTGAAATACATGCAAGAATCAGTTTTACACAGCACACATGTATATTACTGTATTTTTTTTTAAATGCACAGAAAATACAGTAGAATCTATAATATTGTCATTTATTCTTACTTATATCATTACTCCAGTCGTCAGTGTCACATGATACTTGTTCTTATATGATTTACTGCTGCTCAAAAAAATAAAACATTCTACATGAATGATTTCTGAAGAAAAAGTGTCGGCACGCTTCCTTTCCTTACTAAAAGCAAGTGCTATTTAAAACCTAGTAATATTGTGCTGAAAGAAATTCACAACTTTTTTTTTTTTTTCCCAGTTCAGAATTGCCATACTCCTGCCATAAGTCTAAACGTTAATAAAATATTGTTGTTTGTCAAAAGCCTTCCAGCAAAAACCAGCAAAACTATGACAAGTGAGAGAAACGATAGACTGAAGCCATCTGTTCTGATTTTAAGCTACTAATGTCACAGAATGTTTTTGTTTGAAAGTTCTTTCCTGAAAACCAATCCGCTCTATTCCAGCATGTTTCTTTCGACACATTTTACACAATTATAAAATACAATGTGAGTGCCTGGCCAACACGCTGCTGATGTATGCCCTTGAATTGGTCTGGCGCTAACTAACTATAGTACTCAAGGTAGTACTCAAATTCTCATTCAAATTCCTGCACATTTAAATCACATGTGTGCTTATTCAGGCAAATTCTTGACAGCAGTTGACATAAAAATGACAATGACAGAAAATATTAATGCAAATACCTAAAAATACAATGAGTAGCGCTGCGATATGAATAGCAGTTTGGCACAATACTGTTCGGGAGGCGTCCACACTCTGTCAGTTTAAATCTAGATTAAACACATCTCTTTACTCTGGCTTACACATAACACACTGATACACATTTATTAATCAAATGCATTAAAGTATTATTAGGCTGCATTAATTAGATCAGCCGGAACCGGGAACACTCCCCTTAACACATGATGTACTCGTTACATCGTAAAAA
>JAUCMU010000097.1:3322697-3333348 GCA_032275025.1 Enteromius treurensis | reverse complement strand
ACTAACAGTAAGTAACTTTGCAACTACATGTCAACTAGCAGTCATTAGAGTATTAGTAGACTGTCTGCTTAATATCTTCTTTATTTTGATGAGTCCACAACACACTACATACTGACAATCGGAATCTATGCAAATATATGTCAGCTTATTCTACTAACCCTAAACCTACCCCTAACAGTCTACTGTTAAATGCTAGTTATGAATTAACAAGAATTAGTTGACACGTAGTTGACAGGTAGTTACAAAGTTACTTATAGTTAGTAGAATGTTTAAATGGATTATCGAAATAAAGTGCAAACAAAAATTATTTTAGACAACTAGAAAAACACAATATGAAACAATACAAAAACAGAGGCCTACTGCAATGACTGAGCATTTTAATGCAAGAAGGAGCAAACCAACAGTATAGAATATAGTATATTTAGTACCCATCATGTTTCTTTCCATCTGAGCATTCTCTAGCATGCACAAATGAGTTCAGCCTACTAGAAAAACAAAAATACAAAACAATACTGTTTACCACAAAAATAAAGGCCTATTGCAACGACAGGGCATTTTAATGCCAGTAGGTACAAGCTCGCACTGGATTGCAACTTAGCATCAGCGCCTTATGGGGCATCAGGGTTGAGGGTGGGCGTTGATGGTGCTCCCCTAAAGCTACTGACGCACATCACACTCATTTGGCAGCCATCCCTCTGTCCATGGGCTTGCATATTCCGGCTGTCAAGGCCATGTGTTAGCTTTCCTACGATCCTCTGCCAGGCGTCTCCCAATGCCCCTCTACAGCAACACCGCGGGTGCTCTGACTGTAGCAGGTTTGTGCTAATGAAGTCAAATTAATTTAATCGAGGCCCCATCTAACCTATCTGTGCTGCCAGCAGGGAGGCGGGGTTAATGCCAGTCTGCTGCTGATTTCGCTCCAGAACAACCCTGTCAGAACTCATAAGAGTTAGCGCTCGCTGCTAAGCGCGCTAAAGTGCGCACGCTAGCTAGCATATGAAAGTAAATTAGACAAATGAAGTCGCAGTATGTTAGGGCTCCTCTGAAGTATAATAAAAGCACAGTGAGACACGGGCTGCCTTCTAAAGTTATAAAACAGCCCAGACTATAACTACGCTATTAAAAGCTGCTAAAAAAAGGAAAATCTGGCGCGTGAGCGCTAGTGACTAGCATCGTTAGGACTTGCTTCCCTTTACCCCCTGTGCCTCAAAAGCCTCTATAAAGTTTTATGTGGGCCTCCTTGATACAATAATTATTTTTTCCTGTAATCTTTCAAGGCCCGCAACCTTTTCCCCTCAGTGGAACGGATCAAAGCGGCCTCTATTATTTTCACGAGGGACTCAATCGCTGTATCCAAACTATAATTGAAAGCAGTCGGGCTTGTGTGTTTTAGTCGTCATCTCCGAGCGCTCGCTCTACAGAGTGTTTTCTCTTTCTGCATAAATCATCAACATACCTGCACGTTCTGGGTTTTCAAATGTAGTACACTGGAGGGTTAGGATTGCACCGGAATTCACCATATCTATGTATGTATGTATCTATCTATCTGTCTGTCTGTCTATCTTTTTCACTGAACAGACAAGCACCCCTTGTCAAGTCCACAGGGTCCTACACTGAATTGAAATATCTACCAAACTCTTTGATACTTTCCATCGAAAGGCTCATCTCTCATGGGGTGCATTACAATCAACGACATGGGCTAATAGTTGCAGCGAGCCCTTCTGCGAGTTGCCTCTGATTGCCTGTGTCATTTCTTGGAAGAGAAGTGAAACCTCAGCTCATGTAAAACTTCTCCAGACAAGCCCTGGCTGGGACAAATCTTGGTTTTCAAGCTCCAGTTGGAATCACAAAGCACTGGCAACAAGCTGCGAGTAGTTAACGTCCGCCAATGTTTATTGAATAAGAGGCACTTAAGCATCATGTTTATGCACGATCAGAAATACTCCAGTCTGACACATGTGCACACACATATGCACCAAATGTTTTCTCAGCAGACAACATCTGCGTCCAATATGGACTCAATTGTAGTTTTATTACTGATGTGGAAAAATGTTTATAGGGTTTGGCTCGTTATTCACACACTGTTCCTAGCAAAAGCACTGGGTAGACTGCCACGACAATCCACCTTTAAAAGCACACATTAACATGCTCAGATTGCGGGAAACACCTGACGTTGATCCACAGTTTTGTTCAAAAAAGGAAAACAGACACCTAGAATTAGGACAGAAAACCACAGAAACAAAGTATTAACAAATTTCTGAATTTGCAGTCCGCTAGGAAATTTGTTCTAGAAGGTTTCAGATGGACACAATTGCACTAGCAATCGCCCCGTGTAAGAAAACACACTCATAATTAATGCTAACTAATCCTGTTTTCAGACAATACCTGGAACACCCGTCCCGCTCCAGCAATAATTCATACTGTATCGTGATTATGTTTGGCCTCACTCAACTTCTCCCCAACGCCAGAATAAACAGACAATATAATAAGCACTATTTCACAAGTGTACGTCAAAGTGAATGTGTCCTTGCCAGCCATCTATGATGTGTATTTGCGGAAACATCGTTTCAGTGTGACCCTTTAATGAGGTTGGCGTCAACTCGTACAGGATATATTACTCTTTCATAGTCAAGTCAAAAACACGAACGCAGTTAAACGTTCAGTAATGATTCACTCACCTTCATGCCGTTCCAAACCAGTATGCTGCTACACAAGGAGAAATGTGAAGAACGTTCGCTTAGCCCTTTTCCAAACAATTCGTGCTGACCACAGATGAACCACAAAAGTTGGCCATATGGCTCATGTGTTATATTACAAGTCATCTGAAGTCATACAATACCAGTATGTGAGGAACAGACTTATGTATGGGACCTGTGATGTCAAACCTACTGCGATGGCATGATTCGCTTGTACTCAAACATTTATGGATGCGAATATTAGATCTGAACAACTTCAATTTCAGCCTGTTTTTGAATAGATATCATGACTTTTAACATGGCTGACTTTCATGGCACCGAAAAGAGCAGTACACGCACGCTGTAAAACATCTATCGAAGGATGAAAGAGTTGAATGACAGGGATTTCATTTTTGGGTAAACTTAAATGCATGCACGCCTAGTCTTGAAAACGGTTGAAATTGTGCTAAAAGGCATTTGCTCTGCAATTATTTCAACAGAAACACAAGATTATTGTGAAAAAAGAAAGAGAAATCGTTAAATTCCACACTGGGTCAAATCTCCGCTGCTCGTGCTGCATTTAAGTAGCACCGCAAAATAGCGCGGAAAACATGGACCAGATGTAACTCCTGACATTCAAAGAAAATACATTCTCGCAAATCGAAGAAGAGAATATTGGAAACAGTCGTAACATAAATGAATTCGAAAGAAAACCGCTTCCATGCTTTAGCGGTTCGGAGAGAGGTAACATTATGATGCCATTAAGAGAAAGAAAGAGAAATAGAGTAAGAAAGCAGAGAGAGAGAGAGAAATTATAGGCAAGCGAGGGAAAGACGTGAGATGAAGACAGATAGAGAGGATAGAGAATGAAAGCCATGCTGGACAGAAGAAAAATGGCATCTCCATATTAAAGTGTGTGTCGAATGTGTCAGTTATAATTTCACGCCGCCCGCGGGGAAGAGAATTAAACCCGTCTGTGCCAGTGTGATCTCATTCACCCTCCGTTCCGACTGCATGCTGAATCCCAGGCTGATGGCGGAATATTGCAGGCAAATTGGTTTTAAATGAAAGCTAGCGTCCTAACCGGCGTTCGGCCTCCCTCTCCTCAGCCCTTCCCCAGGTGCACTTAATCTAATTTCATTAAAGAGATGAGGAGCGATGATTGCTTGTGTCGAAACATTAAGCCGCTCCATCTTCACCTCCATAAAAAAACTATTAGAGGCCTGTCAGCAAGCCTGTGGGTGGCCTGTTTATGACTGAATATGAGAAAAGGAGGACGAGAGGAGAGAGAGAAGAGACAGCTAAGAAGGGTCTAGGGGTAGAGGGTACATTACAGATCATTAGTTCCCTCAGATCGTCAAAATGATGCAGAGAGGAGCAAAGGAGGAAAACAGTGCTAAAAAAGGGGCGAGGATGCCATTTGTCAGGGAGAAAGAGAGGGATGCAGATATATAGCAGGTATGAGCCCAGACTCGTCTGAAAGCATGTGGGGCATAGGCTATATGGACGAATTTCACAAAAACGATTTTGAATGCCGTTTTAAACCCGTAAGACTTTTGTTTATCTTAGAAACACTAAATAAAAGAAATGCTTTTGTGCTTTAATCGTGTCCTTACTGTCTGTGGAGAGTCAGAAAGCTCTCAGATTTCAACAAGAGTATCTTCATTTGTTTTCCAAAGATAAACAAAAGTCTTATGCACTGTAAAAAAAAAAAACGGTATAATTTACGGTAAAAAAACGGCAGCTGTGATTGCCGGAATAAAACTGTGAAAATTCCGGTACAATATTTTTGGTTTTACGGTTTTATGTTAAATTTACAGTTAAATACCGTCATTTCTAATAATAAACCGTAATAACTGAAATAATGTTAATATACCAACCTATGAAAGTAGTGAAATCTATTTTGTACCTTTGAAATACATTGATAAGCACCAAATGCAGGCGGTGATGACCAAGTCACGTGATGAACCAAGGCCCATCACAAGTAGCTTTTAAATAGTAACATATATAGAAGGTGCTCAGTGTCACTCACACACTAAACACCATCATGGTAAGAATTATTAAACTGAAATGTGCAATAAACATTCATTTAACAACAGTAACATACAACCCTAATGAACAGAACTGATACGAAAAAACTAAGAAGAAACAAAGTTATTTCAAAGAAAAAACATCAAATTCAAATAGAATTTAAAATCGAATGCAGAGAATTCTGGGAATGTCAGTTTACGGTGTTTCCAAATTTAACAGGTTTTTACTGTTAAAATCGCGGTCATTTTCTACTGTGTGGGTTTGAAACAACATCAATAATTAATTCATTTTTGGGTGAATGAATGCCTTTATGAATTAATAAATAAATTAATTAATAACTAAGTAAATAAATAAATGTAATGCATCTATTTTACATACTGCAAACATGCCTTTTAAGAATAATTTATGTTTTGCATGGTTAAAATATTAAGTTGTATATTTGTCCCTAAATTTTTGTTATTATACAGCACTTTTTTAATTCAACTGATTTAATTATGTATTTAAATCAGCATAAAATCAAACAAATTAATTAATATAACAAACACTGGTGGTTCAGGATGTTTATTTGTCATAAAGAACAAGAATACCTTCATTAAAGGGTGTATATAATAATATTCATCTTTATGGTCTGATGAAATGAATATGCCAATTAATGCCTCACAGAGGAGAAATAAAATGTAAAGAGCTGAAAATCTCACGTGGAAAAAGTCTACCTACTGTATACACCACCGAAACAACTCCCAGCATTTCCAGAATAGTTTAAGTCTTACTGATGCTATCACGTTTTAATCAATAGAAAAGCACCTACAAATTTATAAAGTACAGTAGTTGCATGATGATGCAACTTAATAGTGCTCTAAAAAACAATGCGCTCTAGAGCTACAGTATGTTGTGTGTTAAGTTTTACTGTATGTCAGCTTGCAGTCTGGCTTGCAGCTTGCATTTGCGAGTTTATGCATCAGCACGCTAAATCTGAGAGCGTCGAGTAAACTGCATTCAAACCAGTATCATTTAAATGGTGGTTTTATTTTTGTTTGCTACAGATTAGATTGCATTGGTCATATCATTAGGTCATACAGTACAATCTCAAAAGCATGTTAGCATGACGTTTCCATGTAGTACTCTGTAGGTAAAGGAGTTAATAAAAAGAGGTGGGTCTTAAACAGCAGTGGCCCGTCAAATTGGGGCCAACGCAAAGATAAAAGCCAAGCGTGTGTCGCTAATGCTTCCAATGTCGTATTGAACAACATGGTATTTGACACGACAAATAGCTTGAATTGAGAGAGGGAGAAGGGTTAGGGTGTCAACAAAGACAGCAATGCTCGTCAGCTCTAAAGCTCTTCAGTTAAAGGGGAAAATGTCTGTGTTTACCTGAAGTGGCTGGGTGTGTTATTTGACATGCCGTCACACGGATGTAACGGACAGAGAGGAATGAAATAACTGAAATCTCTTTAAGCTGCCCAACAAAATAGACAGTTTTCAGTGTTCACCTGCCAGGTGAGATAGAATCACATCTGACAGCTCTGTCCTCGAGTCATGCAGCTGTGGAAATCTGTCACAATGCAACCACCGGACTGAATGGATCACGTTTTGATTCCAGTGCTGATCCAGATTCATACAGAGGTATGTCTTTTGCGACACACATCAAAACCAACGTGGAAAACAATCTACTTTATCACTCAGAAGTTGTGAAAGAAGTCTCTTATGCCCACCAAGGCTGCACTTTGTTTGTAAAATCAAAAATACAGTTCTGATATTTCACTATAATACTGTGAGAAACTTCAAAATAATTTATTAAAGCTAAATATTCAGTCTTCAGTGTCACATCTTCACAGTGTCTTCAGAAATCATTCTTATATGATGAACTGGCGCTATAATGTAATGCATTTATATAGATGCAGCAGGTAAATTAAGTAGTATTGAACATGTCACTATTTTTGTAAAATACTTTTCTGTAGTAAACTAGAACTAGAAACGAATGGCATGCATTGCTCTGGTGTGATTTTGGTCCATTCTTTGGTCCATGGGTTTCTTTCTCTGAAACCAGTTGAGAGTTTCCTTGGCTGTGCGTTTGGGTGTCTATAGGTACATTTTTCCATTCGTCTTTCCTTCAATTAAATTAATTTTGCCAGTGCTTCCACTTCCACTGGATTATAGCCCCAACAGCGCTCACCGGAACATTCAGAAGTATAGGAATCCTCCTGTAACCAACGCCATCATTATGTTTTGCAACAATACTGTTTGTGAAGGTCTTGAGAGAGCTCTTTGCTTTTACACATAACGAAATGTTACTTGTGTGACATGTTGTTAATGAGACACCTTCTTATAGGCCATCACTCGGGACCGAAACTGCTAATATATATTTCTACTTACAAGGGGCAGGATTGCTTTCTAATTTTTGATAGAATTTAGCTGCTGTCAGCTGATACTTTTTTGCACCCGCCTTCTTCATGTGCTCAAAACGTTTATTTTGGGGGCGATTCATCACAATCAATCATTGCCCAGCACTAAACCATTCTAAACAAAAATATTCATTTATTTTTTTATAAACATATCAAAGCAATCCAGTTCAAACCAATGAAACTGATCTGATCCAAACTGTTAGAACAAATTCCCACTTTTTAAACAGAAAGTACTTGACTTGAAGTCAGTATGTTGGCAAGGAATAACGTAAAACAGGACAATCAATGAGAAAAATACAGAGCATCTGGAACTAACTGGACCATGAAAAGTGGACATTACATACCAGAAAAGAGTCAGACTAAATTTAGTCTAAATAGCTATTTGGCTATTGGTAAGAATTATCTTACAGTCCACAAAGCCTAAATGACGTAAGTGGAAAGATAACTATACATATACATATATATATATATATATATATATAGGAATAACATGAACGGTATTGATAAAATTGACTACAATATATAACTAGAAATGTGTCAGAAATACTGGTGCACAAAAAAGAAGTGTTCAACCACTTTAAATGTGTCCTTTAGCAATCTTTCTGTACAGGAACCTTTAAAAGAAATCATTTCCTTGAGAATCACACACAAAACCCGCTGTCAGCCACTTCGGAACGGGACAAGATTGTTCCAAAAAAGACATAATGAAAGCAGAAATCATACAATGCTCTAAATGAATACAAATATACTATCTCCAGCTAGTTGTAAAACTTTTGGCCGCAACTGCGTATGTAATTTCAGCGATGGCTCTAACCCTCAGGTGGTCTCATCTGTCATGCACCGCGTGAGCTGTTTTTCTTTGAACAAGTCGTGATGTCTTTGTTAATAAGTGGACTCCATCTACACATGAAGCAATTTTATTCAAATCAGCCCAACTGATTACGCCCCTCCAGCGCACCTGCGGGCTGTTTTATAATGCAGTAATGTGTAAAAACGCCATGAGAGAGAATGTTCACGCTTTTCCTGCAACTGTTCAAAGCAGCTATTGTTCATGGGAAGACACCTGTTACAGTACCACTCAACAGGAGGGAAAGATGAAGGCTTTAGATTCGATTTTAATGTATACATCTACAAATAACAGTGTTTATTCTTTTTTTTATGCAAAGCAATTATGATGAGTGATTTTTTTGCCTGTGCTTACTGTTTAAGATCGATAAGTTCATAGAAAAACACCTCCGAGGTGTTCACCCGCGCACCTGGACACAAACAACTACCACAGCTCATTTTCTCAATGCCCTCACCTCCAACTATTATCTCTAGTAGAAGAGACAAGAAACCCTAACCGGATGCATTCTTCCGAAGGAGCACAAACTCTTTCTGACTCTGAGCACTGCAATTACTCCCATGTGTTCTCACCAATGTGAAGGAAAGTCTGGGATTAGCCTTCATGTGCTACATATACATCCATCTCGGGGACATTTTAACATGGCAAAAGAATCCAAAAACTGATCTTGATATTAAAGAGCATGCATATATCTATATATACTATAGCACTACAGTACACGCTTACATAAAAATATATTTCTGTAAAAAAAAATGCATTTGATTAATGTTTATTTAAAACAATGCATAGTCTGAAATATAATTTTAGTATATTTTAAATGGAATTTATTGACTTTAGACGAGCCATTATTCCAGTCTTCCGTGTGACATGATCAGAAATCATTTAAATATGCTTTTTTTTGCATTGATTTTGTTCAATTTAATGTGTTCTCAAACACGAATATCACATTTCTTTTGCATAATAGCGCATATACAGTATCACAACCTTACGGTACTTTAAAGAGCATCTCCAGGATGACCAAAAGTCTGATATCACCCCAGGGCCATGCCTAAAAGTAGTTTTTATAATGGCCTGAATTTGCACTAGGATTAAGACCGAACTATTAAAATAAAACCTGGCCACATGTTCCCCCTACTTTTTTTGCCCTAGATCTGTTATGATCAGTTTGAATGCCTAGAAACACATAAAGGAACATGTAAATATCTGGTGACCAATAAAAAGCATCCATATTCTCATGATCTGGAACACAACATGATTAAGTGAACAAGACCCACAGAGAAACAAAGATTGTAAAGGGCCCTAAAATAAGTGTGGAATACCCTGATTCTCTTCTCTCTGAAGCATACTAGTGTTAAAAGAACAGCAGCCTCTCTTCATCGTGTCAAATCCAAAGAGGTTTTCTCTTACCATCTGCCTCAATGAGGAGCGAGATAAAAGCCTATTGACTAGCGTGAGCTGCGGTTAATGCAAATTGCTGCTCGCTATCAATGTATTATTTATAGAGCGCGCCGGAGACGTTTTCCACTGAACTGGGAGCTTGGCTTACAGGAGATTAGTTATGCTATCACATTCATTTAGCAGGGAGTAATTGCTTAACTGCAGGGGAATTAACACGTGTTACACTTCCACTGGAGCTACATGCTGTTTATATGGGTGACAGACATTACAGGGTTATCAATATTAAAAGATAAACAAGCGCTAAAGGTGCCGGGGAAAAACATTCCACCGGAAAGGATCTGGCAACCTACAAACCGCTAACCAAATCTCGAAAGCATTCGTGACCAGAGCGCATTTGAATAACAAATTAGACATAATGGTATAATCGGAGACCTATCTATCCTTCGCTATATGGCTGTAGCTGTTGTTTATATTGCAAAGGATATGCAAATCAGTAGCTTGCATGGATGCTATGTATACATCACATTAAACAAGAGAATCTGCAAATTTAGATAAGGCCAGTTCTGCCATTTAACGTCTGCCGACGAGATAGCAAATCAAATTATAAACCAGAGACAACATTTTACTCGCGCATCAAACCGGTCATGCAAACTAGGTACACTTTCACACAGAGACATCAATCACACTTTATAACTACTATGTACCGACATCAAAAAATAAGCACAGTGTACTTAGTGTGCTCATATTTTTGCTGCTATTGAGGTGGGATACGGGTAAGGCTAGAGACAGGTTTGGTGGTGTACAGTAGGTAGGTTTAAGGGTGGGTTAAAGTGTAAGGGATGGTCAACGGTGTAATTATAAATGTAATTACAAAAATGAATTATGGATGTCATTGCATAGGTGTTCTTAAAAATATAAGTACAATGTAAAAACATGTATGCACACAATAAGTGCACTGTACCAAATGATTCATTTAAATGCAAGTACATAGTAATTGAGACCACCTACTATACAGCGGGACTGAAGTTTCAACTTTGGAGGTAGCTTAATTCTATTCAATGCCCTGCTGAAAAAAACAGCAAATGCTGGTACGCTGGGATGCTGGTTTAAGCTGGTTTATGCTGAAACCAGCGTCCCAGCCTTAAAGGTGCCATAGAATGCATTGAGAGAATATTTTAAATTGTTCTCTGACATGTACATAGAAGGTATGTAGCTTAGGTAAGAGGAAAAAATGCCCAGAAACGGTTTTACAGGTTCATTTACAACCCTAGAATTTGACCCTAGAATGAAACAGTCTGTTT